>NLAW01002055.1:0-37725 GCA_002370915.1 Metschnikowia lochheadii | reverse complement strand
TCCTCTGGATGTTACACCCTGGTTACTTACCGGACCTCCTGGTGTCGCAACCGTCGTTGCGGACAAGGCGTTATCTTCTCTACAATGTATCTTCCTGCATTTAGATGCCTTACCCAATCCATGCGTATTGTTTTACTGACCAGTTTATCTGCCGGAATGAGTCCTAAATAATTTGGATACCTCGTGAAAAGAAGTGATGTTAGCTATTGGTGGTAGGCTTTGGTATAGTTCTTTATTGAGGGTTCTATATATATAGAGAGTGTATCACAAAGAGGGGTTCAACAACATAATACATACCAACATGGCCTAAGATGTCCGATTGTTTTTTCTTGAATAAACATAACCAATGTGACTGCCAAGTGTCCAGAAAAAACCATTTAGTTGAGAAGTTGTATATTCAATTTTCTTATTTCACTTTTCAGTCTAGTCTGGCAGTTGATACTTGATTGAGTTATTCAATATTAAAGATGGGGCAAAGTCAAAGGTATACCAAGATGTCTCCAAGAACCAGGCCATCAAAAAGTTCTCATACCGACAACAAAACAATGGAAAAAAGACAAACAGCTCTTTTCCTTCTCCTGAAAAAAACAACAACAACAACAACAACAACAACAATTTTTTTGAAGCGTTTATATATCTTGATGAGACTATAAGGATAGTTTCTTATATTAAGAACAGTCCAATAGATTTTACACCATGGTTAATCAAAGATCCACCTGGAGTCACGACTGTTGTTGCGGAACTGGAGTCATCTAATCAAAAGGTTACTGTTCTAGCTGGTGTTCAAGGGGAATTATCCCTACCCAAACAGACTAGTCACATATCTCAAAATTCAACAGCAGAAAGTGGCGTGGTTGTGACCACGTTCTCAGCGTTCTATCCACTATTGACTCCCATTCTCCAACACGAACTGAACTCAGCATACACACACACACACACACACACACACACACACGCACAAAAACCAACACTAATACCAAAACCATATTATACTTTCCACTAGTGTAATATGACTGAGCCACACTTAAACTCTCGTGGAATACAATGGTTAGCTCTAATTTGGGTATTATATGAATACCTAGATGCTAAGATAGTTAGGAAATGAGGGGGGTGGGGGTGGGGGACAAGAACAATGAATAGATCCACAATGGCTAGGAAGGACCATATGTGAAGTGTTGGGAATAATCACGTGGAAGACCTCTATAGAGAGTATTGATTAATATGGACTATGATAATCTGGTTCCTTCTACTTTCTCATCCTTCTAACACCAACATCCATACAATTAGACCACTACATTCTACTATTCACTGTACTATATAGTACCTTTGTTTTAGCCTAAGTCTAATAATGGTTCCCCACACAAATTAGGTTCTTGAAACATGGGTGCAGTATTGATAAGATAGTTGGTGAAAGAGTTGGTGGGAGGGTTGGTGAAAGAGTTGGTGGGTTAGGCAGAAAAGTGACGGATGAAACAGCGATCGTATAACTTTGAGGCAGTGAGATCCGAATTAGATGTGGCTGGTAGCAAAAAGATGGGCTTCGAGATCGGTATTTTCCACAGTATACAGTGATTTTCAAAGTCATTCAAACCAGCCTCCAGATTTAAGAGTTTAGCATCTTGAAATCTAATGAGACTTGGTGTTTGAACATTATGATATTTGGTTTGAAAGACTGTGTGAAGGAGTACGAAACGTTTTGAGTCATGAGTTTGTTTAATTTTGTTAGTTCTGGTTCCAAACATTTGTCCCCCCCCCCTGGTTTGAATAGTTTTGAATAACACTGTATAGACCAAGACCATACATATATCTAAATACTCAGGCACTCGAAGTAATATCTTTTTTTTTCCCATTCAAATCTAGTACTAGAGAGAGATAAGCTAATGTGGAGGTGGTGAAGAAACGTGGTAGTGGAATCAATTGGAATCGCCTCTAGTACACCTCTTAGTAGTGGTAACAACTTTTCAAGTGGGAATGGAAAGGACTGAAGTGAGGAAAAGGTTTCTTTATTCCCACAGTAAGTAAACATTGGGGGTCCTCACAAAACCATCATCAACAGGTCCACAGTATGCTGAAGAATGCGTACAGATTCCTGGAACACCAAGGTGTTGTTTTTTTTCTTATGGGAGATTTTGTTTATTGGAGATTTTGCTTATGGAAGATTTTGAGCGGGGCAGGTTTTGAGCGGGGCAGGTTTTCTCCATGGCCTCGTATTCGGGTCCTTGTTTCTCTTCAAAGTGGTACGGAGTCTCTTTCACCGATTCTCAAAGCTTGAAGTTGACATTGTAGTTAACGTTGTAGTCTGCACTGACTGCATGGGACTTAGGATTGACACCATTGAAGTTCGGGTTCACTTGATTGAATTTTGGGTTGGCTTCATTGAAATTTTGGGTTCACTTCACTGAAATTTGAGTTGGTTTTATTGACTTTTTGAAATGGAAATCTGAGCTCCTAATATGAGACTCTTCACTGTTAATTTTGGGACCCCTAAAATGAGACTCATTCTTTACTTCTAAACTCCTAAAATGAGACTCATTCTTTACTTCTAAACTCCTGAAATGGGACTCATTCTTTACTTCTGGACCCCTCAAATGGGACTTGGTTCTTGGTAGTTCTGGACTTATTGGACTCATGTCTTCACTCTGTAGTGCGCTTTTTCCCAGGCTTTTTTGGTGGTCCCTATATTAAGTCTTAATCTGTGGTCCTGGATACCCTTCAACACTTGCGGCTCTCCAGAAACCTGGGGCTCTTCAACTGAGGTGTTTCCAGAAGTTTGGTAACAATAGGTACTACACCTGCAACAAGAATTACAATAAAAGTATATACCGTTGTTTCTGGTAACCGTCATTTTTGGTTACCATCAGTTTCAGTTACCATCAGTTTCAGTTACCATCAAATTCAGATACGATCAATTCCATCATACTTTAATTTCATCAACTTCCACCGGTAACCAGTTAACAGCCACTATACGCTAAACAGGTGCCATCAGCTCTCAGCCACCAGCTATTAGTTATTATCCAATACCATCGCTAACAACAGTGTTAATACTCACTGTTAAATACTAGTTGTTAGTTACTAGCTGTTAGTATTTGATGTCTGTAATTAAGTATCTTAATGAAAAACAGGGATAACAAACTATGGAAGGAGCAGCTGGGGAAGAATAGTAGTAGGCAGTTAAAAAAAAAGGGGATAAGAAGAGATAGAAAAATGATCAGAGTGGTAAAAGGAGGCACCAAAAAAAAGGGGGAAAAGGAAAAGTCAGAAAATATCAATAATAGAGGTGCAACAGAGGAAGGCGCAACAGAGAAAGAAGCTGTAGAGAAAGAAGCTGTAGAGGGAGAAAGAAGCAGTAGAGGTAAAAAAGAGAAAGACCGTAAGAAGAAAAAAAAAAGAAGAGTTTGAAAACTAAAATTAGTGTAGACTCTCTTTTTTGTTTTTTCTTTTTCTTTTTTCTTTTTCTTTTTTGAAATACACACCAGCTGAAAAATTGGTATTCTTGCTATCTACTTTTCAGGAAGAATATCGGGCGGCTTGACCGGGGATGTAAGTCCGAGAAATCGCTCAGCAAAAAAAAAAAAAAAAAAAAAAAACAAAAACGAACAAAAAACAAACACATAGATATTTCACTTGATTCGTTGGAATACATAGATATTTCTTTTTTTTTTTTTGCCTTTTTGGGCTCCACTACCAGAAAGTCTCAAATTTATACATATATTTAATGCTTACTTTTCCCCAGCACCAAGCAGTATAAATTAATATAGCGTGCTTGTTGGGCCCATGGGGAGTGTGTTCCAAGGGCAATTCGTGCGGTGCGCGGTGAGAGGCTGCGAACCCCAAATTGTTGGACCATAATCTTGCTACTATAGGACCCTCGCACAATTTCCTCAGGTACTTAACAATAATGAGCTCAAAAAATAACAAGCTCACAGTTAATAGGCACACAGTTAATAGGCTCACAATTAATAGGCCCAAATCTCGTAATTTCCTAAAACTCTCCTGAAACAATCATGATTTTCTGAAACACCTCTGGAGCATATACTCATACAGGACTTACACTTAAACAGCACTCAAACAACACTCAGACACTCAGACAGACACACAGACAGACACACAGACAGACACACAGACAGGACTTACACTCATACAAGCTTTAAACTCAGAAAAAACTCAGATACACAAGACTCAGACACACAAGACACTAAAACCTATACAAGACTAAAACCTATACAAGACTAAAACCCATACAAGACTCAGATCTCCAAGATTTGGGATAGTGAACTCACTATGGACTTTGTTATCCCCATAAGTAGAATCAAAATCAGCATACTATTTCAGACTGCACCACATGAAAATCTAGAATCTGTCATTTATGCAGACCCTTGCATACAATGTCTTTTTGGTACCTCACACACATCATTGTCATGCCTCTCTTCCTAATACATTGATGTACCACGCCTGCTATCACGTGCATATGTAAGGAGCTGGACCAGCGGTATAATTTACGATTTCAACAGCTTAGAATTTTTAGCTCTGAAATTTTGTTTTGCGTTTTTTTTTTTTTTNTTTTGGTTTTTTTTTTTTTTTTTTTTTTTGTTTTGCCTTTTGGTTGGCTTTGTAGTGGTTGTGTCTGCAGGATTGGACACTTGAGCAGGATCTGGCCCTACATCTGGACCACAACTCTATGAGTTTTGAACACTCGGTATCTTTTAAAAAATTCAAACGTCCTGCATAAACCATGGGAAAAAAGGTATTAATAGCCCTAAAGAAAAAAAAAAATATACTTTTGGAAGCTTCCTAATATGTGTACTCAAACAAGTAAATGAATGCAACATACTAATTATACGTGGTGATTACTCAGCAACCACCCATAACTTCGTGGGTGTCACCTGCATACACCTGGCCCATCATTGAAGCCTTTTTGCTAGTTCATGAGCATAATTTCTCCACAATTATTTTTTTTTTGGTTGTACAATGCAATAAGCCGCTTGATTAGCACCGGTAAAGTTGGGACAGATGTGAGCCATTGTTGGGCGTGCATATAACAACGGCGTGCATCGAGCGGCATGGGTTCCGAGGGCACATTTGTGCAAGATCCGAGGTGTTTGAAGGCCCGAGCGCGTGGAGATCCGCCACGCAAGGCCGAGGGCCAGTCGCCCAGATCCGAGGGCACGAGTTGGCCGCGGCTGCACAGATCCGAGGGCGGGCTTCACTTCACTCTCCCGCGCTTTCATCGCGCACAAAAATTCCCACCAAAATTTCCGTAACTACTACTCCAACTCCTCCCTTCACCCCGAGTTCCTTCGTCTCTCTCCTTCCTCAAGTGTCGAAATCTCTCGCCTTGCCCTCTCTTTCGTCATTTCCGTACCTTCTCTGCCGCTTCTGGTGCGCACGTGACTCGTCCTCTTGTCGCAAGCCCAACCAGCGCCAACCCAGCGCCAACAAGTGCCCGCGTCCCTTATAGATTTCGTGGACTTACTTAATTGGTTATATTTATTAAGGAGCTGTGTGATAGACAAAAAAAAAAGGAAGTTAATAGAATCATTCTCCATCCAAACTACGTGATAAATCATACTCTGGACTAATCATAATAGATCCGCTTCCGAATCAGTCAGATATAGAGTCCGAGTGAGATCAATAATACTAAAAAAAGAGTTAATCAGAGTCAGAAGAAGAAGTTATAGATCATCCATAAAAGAAAAAAAAAGCTATTTAGATCAGATCACCTAATAAGTTCAGATCACATATAAAACTCGGAACCAATCAGATCGGATCAGAAATTACAGATTAGATCTCAATAAAAAAGGTCACACGAGAAAATAAAAGATCAACCCCAAAAAAAAAATTCAGACCATTCATCTGTTCTGGCCCGAGTATTTGCGTACCCCAGTTGATGCATACTTACTAATACATCCTTCACATTATGGGCATGCTTTCGTCGTTTCTTTGTTGTGGCACCGCGGATGCCAAAGACGACTCGGACGATAAGTACCACAAACAAACAACCAGGCGAGTGGCGTCTGCTCCTAGCAAAGTGGGTAGCAGTAAACCCAGCTCGGCGGCTCAGAACGCCAAAAGAGAAGTCAAGTCAGAGGCTCAAGTGTCCTCTAATGCCGCCACTTCCAAGCCCGCCTTGGACGACGATCCTTCTATCAATGAAGGTGATACATTCACAAACAACGAAAGCAACAACAACAATATCAACAACGGAGAAGTTTCCAAGCCCACTGATAGTACAGGCAAAGAAGATGCATCTAAAGATGTGGTAACGGAGCATGTAAAAGTGGACCACGATGAAGTTGTTCCAGCTGAAGAAGCTGAAGTATCTCCACCAGCCTCAGAACCCGGAAAGACGGAATCCGTCGAGGAAGCCGCTGAATCTGGCGAGTTGGGTGACCTCTCCAAGATTCAAGACGGCCAATCGTTCAATCCTGAAACAGGCTTTCTCTTGGGCCGCAAAGATACACAGCGGTTTGGTACTAAAAAGTGCCTCATTCTTGATTTGGATGAGACGCTTGTGCATTCATCGTTCAAGTACTTGAGAACTGCAGACTTCGTGATCCCCGTGGAGATTGATGACCAGATCCAGCACGTGTACGTGATTAAAAGACCGGGGGTTGACGAGTTCTTACGTAAAGTGGGTCAATGGTACGAGGTGGTGGTTTTCACAGCATCAGTGGCCAAATACGGTGATCCATTGTTGAATCGGTTGGACATCAGCAAGAGTATCCACTACCGGTTGTTCCGAGACTCGTGCTACAACTACCAAGGCAATTTCATTAAGAACTTATCCCAAATCGGGCGGCCGTTAAGCGAGTCCATTATCATCGACAACTCGCCTGCTTCATACATGTTCCACCCACTGCATGCCGTGCCCATATCCAGTTGGTTCAGCGATACCCACGACAACGAGTTGTTGGATTTGTTGCCGATATTGGAAGACCTCTCAAAGCAAAATGTTGACGACGTCAGCTTGGTGTTGGATGTAGCCATTTAGTGCATAAGCAGGACTTATGGTTCACAGATAGCGCTGTTAATAATTTCCGCCGCCATGCTGGCGCTGTCTGTGTGTGTCGTGATAAATACGCATCAATTAATATATAATAGCGGGATACACCTACAGTATCAAAACAAGATATTGTTCACTGTTGCATGCATGAAAGGTTATGTTATTGATAATCAAGGGCTACTAGATTGATCCGGTATATATATACACAATGGCCAAGACTTTTTCTAAGGTTAGATGTCGGACATTCAAGCAACCAACGAGGTTATTCGTGATATCGTGCGATGCTCATAATGGGTCTAATGAACAGCTCGTTTCTACTTTCTACTTTCTGGTACTGATGAATACAATTTAGGACATGGAATGGACTCGGAGGCAAACCCAGATTATGATAGATGGACTCCTCAATTTCTGATCCTTGGAATAAATACTAGAGAGGCTAATTTGACGGTGATAATAATTGAAAGATCTTCCAGGGGTAGTGCACTGCCTATATAAGTATTTAGACACCAGGCCATTACACTATGCTGACTTCCTATATCCAATCAGCAACGTCAAAGATCCTAATGGAAAAAACAACGACCATATCTGGAAACATCCTTTTCATACGCAGAACATTCTGCCCTACAATTCAACCAAGAATCCTGTCTTGAAGAACCCATCAGCTATTACCCACGGAAATATCTAAACTGGTTTAGTTTGAATGAACTATATTTTGAAACCCTACTTTTTTTGAAGATACTTTGGTTAATGATTCCCTTGAAGAAAATACGTATAGAAAATACATATAGAAAATACGTATAAAAAATTTCCAGGAAATGAAGTGTCACTGCTCACTACTCACTACTCACTACTACCATAAATACTCACCACAATAGCTTGAAACTTCCTGGTGGTTAAGTAAGTTAAAAATTGTGACTTGTTTATTGAATATATATTTTTCTACGTCAAAAACCCCCTTTGATTCGATTTATGGCCGTTTATGTCTTTTGTTTATGATGTATTTATACGTGGACTGCGAATACTGCGAATAATGTGAATACTGTGAATACTAACCCAGTGATTACAAAATGAACAACAGATCGATATTCATATGAACCATCAATTTTTTATTTTTTTTTGAAGATTCACGATATTTTCTAAAGCCCAATTCTGTTTCTTTTTCTAATTGTAAAGCTACTGCATACTGACACTGGTCTAGTATTCATTATACCAATCTGCTAAATGTTACGATCCATTGGGATTAGCTAACACTAGCTTGGATATCTTATTTTATATTACATTTTACCATGAATATCCAGCATGATAAAGCCACCCAACAGATACTTGCTGGTTTCGAACATGGTAGTAGAATTTCCCAAAAGAGGCAATATAGTGTGTTTATATATTGTACCTGGTCTTAACCACGCGAAATAATGGCAGAAAGATGTACTCGGCCAGGGCCATAACACTGACTTCCCAGGGTCACTTTAAAGCTGGTATGTTTTTGATCCACAGCCAAAATAAGTCATCAGTCCTATAACCTACAGTTCTTTATTGTCAGTGCATCGACAGAAGTTATGATATAGTGTGTCTAGTGTATGGTGTTCTGATGGGGACTACTACCGGCTACCGACTGCTAGTAAAATATACTAGACTGTATTAACTAATACTATGACTAAAGTCCCTTCTAGAAAACTTCTAGACTGGCTTACATGGATATCTAAAATGGAGTAAACAATCTACGCGACTGACTACTGCAACTACAGGTATAAACAATACTATAAACATTACTACCAACTACCGACTACCAATTACCGACTACCAATTACCGACTATCGACTACCGACTATCGACTACCGACTACCGACTACCGACTACCGACTACCGACTACCGACTACCGAATACCGACTACCGACTACCGAATACCGACTACCGAATACCGACTACCTACTGATACTATACTACTATGTATCTTTGGTTTGGCCAACTATCCATCTGATTCTTTCCTCCAGCTCATGCCTGGGATGCCCATATACGACCCACCAGGCCGGAAAGAAAATGACGTCAACATCACCCAAAAAGTCTAACTTGTATTTTCCACTATCTAGCCATATTCAATCTGAGTAGGCCAAAAAAGTCAAGGTACCTCCAAACACAGAGATTTGCTCAACTTCTTTTCCAATGGTCACAGCGATTATTGCTAAAAGACCAGAAAACGCTACAGCCTTGCCTAAAGCTATTCCCCTCTATTGCAAGTACAACTATATTCCAAGGGTATACTTTAAAGTATTCAGTGGTCAATGTTCCAGGACCAAACGAACATTCAATTGCTTCAAGCCTTTGTTGCATGGAAGAAGGAAAATTCGGGGGCAGCACAATGATCTTCGGATTCTCTTTCGAGCGTTGCTCTTCTGGTACTCTTTCGAGAGTTGGTCTTCTGGTACTCTTTCGAGAGTTGGTCTTCTGGTACTCTTTCCAGAGATGCTATAATAAGAGAGTGACGCAGAGCATCAAAAGAATGAGTTGAAGAAACACTTAGGTTGCCCCGGGATCTGAAATGAAGTACAAATGATAGGACTTCCATGCATTGAGCAAGCACAAGGCCAGGAGAAATGAGTGATATAATAGTATAGTCTAATGTAGTATAGATATATGCTATTTTTGGACTCAGATAAGGTAGTGTATAAACCTGTTACTTGTGAATTTATACTACCATGACTACTACCACCACTACCACTACTACCACTACTATCACTACTACTACTACTACCACTACTACTACCACTAGAGCACTTACGTACCTGGCATAAATACTACTATTAGGTTACCGACTAACAACTACCCACTACCCACTACCCACTACCCACTACCCACTACCGACTACAAACCACAAGCCACAGAATAGCACTATACTACCACATAGTATCCTGTCGGAACCACCATATCTAGTGATCTACCTATTGTGATATTATGAAGCCTCTCTTTCTGATACTACCAATGACCATTGAGTAAGGTCTGCCACTCCACCTTCTACCTAGGCTCTTACTCAGGCTTCGTTCTCTTGAAAGGTTATATAAACAGTTCCAATTCCTCCTTTTGAGGAATGATGGGCGAATGAACATAGAATACAGAGCACATGAGGTAACGATACTCATCACTGATTTCACTAACTCTGAATTCACTAACATATCACGGACTAATTCACTGACTCAATCACTGAATTTATTCTTGAAACTCCCGATGTTTAAATTCAGACTTCCTTGGATCTCAGAAAAGACGCCCTTTCCAGGGTGATATCCCAACATTTGTATGGAGAGGTGAGTTTTTGGTTTGGTTAACTAGCAACCTGGAAATTCATAGATCGTATTGTATAACTGTATGGGTTTAATAGTTAGAGTAGTATAGTTGGGACTATTGCTGTCGCGTAAAATATGGCATAAGTGTAACTATGAATCTTGGTGTGATGGTCAAGGAAATAATATCCAAGTGGTGACCATCAATAAATCAGGACTGCTTTAATGAATTTAGTAAACTCAGAAAGGCTTTTTTTTTTTGGTTTGTAAAGTCACCTTTGAGGTATAATTATCAATAGGTCATCTCCCAGGGCTCATAACCTAATACCAAAATTGGTTTTTCTCTACCACGTATAATTTCAGACAATACCAGACAATCTTAGAGAGCACCAGAAAATTAGACTATCAGAAAAAAAACTTGTCTGTTTAAACTCTCTTAAAGGACTATGTCAACAGTTTTAATAAAAATAGGGCATAGTGAGATTCTGGAACTATTGTATGACGAGTCCATCGTTAGTGATTTCGTTCCCACCCAAAAAAAAAAAAAATAAAAAAAAAAAAGAANTCCCCCCAAAAAAAAAAAAAAAAAAATAAAAAAAAAAAAGAAAAACTGATGGTCACCTATTCTTAAGGTTCAAAGCATTTTTAGTTTTTAAGCATGTGGATTGTAATGTAGGGCCTTTTCATAGAGAGATTGGGGCACAAGACTAATGACAGGACTGTTAACTTAATGGAATAACGGGAGCTGAGTAGATATAGGAATGTACAATGCGACATTCATACCTCATTGAAAATTTAGTGAAAAATGCCTGACACGGCCAGCTCATTAAACCATACTATTTTGGTGCTTTCTTGAAATCTAAGCAATCCACATTTTTATGCATAACTATATTAGAGACTATAAGATCTCATATGGCCATATAGAATAATTATCAGGGAGATACTAGAACATCCACAATTATTACGAAGGTACTACTATTATGGAAGACTTGAATGAATAATACGAATCATATTGTGAATGTTACCTTTGACTATACCAGGGTTTTGGAAATATGCATCTAAGGTGTAGATATGGTCTAATGTTCTATCTAGGTACTATGATGACTCTGTACTGAGGATACGATGGTCATACATACAATATCCACAAAGTCTGGTTGGAATTTTTCAAATCAATTTATATTGATCTAAAAGCATATGAATATCAAAATACTCATTCAATGTGATAAACCATACTATAGCTTACTGAAAAAATTTGTGATGTTGTTGATTTATCAGGTGCTTATAGAATAAAAGTTGGCACTTCTCAATTCCGAGGGCTTACAAGATTGTATATAGAGCTCACGGAATTATGCTTCAATATATACCTGACCCACCCAATTGTTTGTTTTTCTTGGTCTTGGTGACTTACTTAATAAAATACTAAGAGAAGACCTGCATATTATTGGGGGGGGGGGGGGGGGGGGGGGGGGGGGGGGGGTTCTAGACTTCTTAGTGCCATAAAATATTAGCCATGAAAAACACAGTTTTTCTTACAAAACGAATGTCATTAAATTTCGATTCCGAAATATACCTTAAATGACTTGTACCAGGATGTTTAGAATGCATGTTGCTGCAACTCGCGGAGTTTGGGATGAGGCGTATGACTGGCTCGTTCCGGAGATAATCACTCACATGAAGGATTTCAACACAAAAAAAAAAGAGGAGAGGTTATACCCCCCAGTTAAAGGACACATCGAGGCAGGTTTCAAATTTATTTTGAATTTATTTTGGACTTCAAGTGGCTGAATGGCACATACCATGGGAACGCACAATAGCCGCCACGCATGGTGATGTGAGATTTTCTCGCCTTTAAGAGAATTTATACATAAGCCTGCAGCACCCATTTGCTACGTAACTTAGAAGTCACACTTCGATCCACAAAGATCATCGAAACATGATTCACCTATTTATATGAAAAAGTTCCATCCTTCCCAACTTTATGATTTTAATAAACGGCTTTTTAGCGTTACTTTCCATCTCTTTGGCTGCAGCAAGCCCTCAAAAGAGCTTGAAGTTGGACTTCGAAGTGGTCTATGGACACTCTTTCAAAGATGCTCTTCCTCTCAATGGAGGTTTATCGAAAAGAAAAGACTTTGTCAACTTAATGCTTTTCAACATGAAATCTTACTACCTGACCCTCTTTTTGGTAGGCTCCAAAAAAAGACACTTGTCGCGTACAGGTGGATACTGGGTCTGCGGATTTCTGGGTCATGGCAAGTGATTTGGAGTGTGAAGCAAAACCTATGATAATCAAGGATATTTCAGATGTGACCAGGTTTGATCCCAAATTTTCTGTACCTCTTTTGGTTCCTTCAATTCCTCCCAATCTAAGACCTTCCAGAAAAACAAAAGTACACCCGAATTTGACATTATTTACGAAGACCGTATATACGCCAGAGGCTTCTGGGGCACGGATACTGTTGTGTTTGGAAATACTGAGATGCATACAGCATTTGCAGTGGTCAATAGAACTCTGAGTACACAAGGTGTATTAGGATTAGGACCCATACATGGAGAACTGACCTTCCTTAGAGATCATTACAATTATACGTACCCAAATTTTCCCATTCAGTTGAAAACTTCTGGTATCATCAACAGAGTCATGTACTCTTTGTACTTGAATAAGAAGCTGAAACCCACCGGGTCAATTCTTTTTGGGGCCGTGGACCATAAGAAGTATCTTGGGCAATTGCAAACCGTACCGTTTATCTATAGACACAAGACATTAAAACAGTTTGACCTGTCGTGTATTGTGCTCAACCGGATGTATTTGGAAAACGAATCATGCAACATCACTGTTTTGAATGAGCCTATAGTTGCCTTCTTAGACTCGGGATCTTCTTTCCAGTCTTTACCACATAATGTCATACGAGCTTTAGCTAAGCTGATGCTGGGTACATATGTTGTAACAGCTGGCCTCTATATGGTGGATTGTCTCTACAAAATGAGTTGGGGAACCATGGTCTATGACTTCCTGGGCATCAAAATAAAGGTTCCCATACGCAACTTGATCATCAAACATAAAGATGTATGTTACTTGGCTGTCCTGCGTACCGGTAACCATAATTACATATACCCACATGCGATCTTGGGAGATAATTTCCTCCGAAATGCGTATGTGGTGTATGATTTGGAGAGACTAGAAATTTCTATGGCCCAGGCAAGTTACTCCACTGAAGAGGAGGTGGAAGTGGTTTCGAGCTCCATTCCTAGAGCTGTCAAGGCCCCAGGGTATAGTTCCACTCGAGTTACGAACCAAGTGAGCGAATATACGCCGGGGATATTCCCTCCTATCGAGCAAAAACCTTGGGTTCAGATTGTAGAAGTAGACTTCATTTAGGTGAAAGTTTAAATAAAGAAATTTGATGGGTTTACACTTACTACTTGGAAAAGTTTGGCACCGTACTGCATATAAGCATTTGGTTGGATCATAGCAATCAAGATATAGATTCAGTTCACCAGAGTAAAAATTATTATTGAATGTAATGATACAAGGATCTTATAAGGATATTATAAGGAGTAAGTCTTAGTCACGTGCTCTAACTGGTCAGTTTCATAAGTAAGGCTAGATAAATATTCTGAAGCAAAGCAACTAAAAACGTCTTGACCGAATTTGCTCGGAAAAATTAGTCAACATAAACAAAGCCTACGAGCATCCATCTCATTGGTTATCATCCCAGCAAACAGCCGTACAGGTTGGTCCAATTGAGCCAATCTGGGTAACTGTCAAGCCAATTACATAAGCACTTGAGCTCAATACCTGTATGGGTAGAGCTCTGCCAATACTGGATCTACAAGTACAGTATTTTATAGAAATGTGTTATGTTCTTGGATTCATTTATGCTTTACTGATACTACTCTCGTTGATGGTTCCTCAAAGAGAGTAGCCGAAGCGGCATATATAAATTTGAGTAAGGCAGTGCTATCATGCCATTTTCGAAAAACAATGGTAAAGATTCTTCTAGAATATTCAAAAGGCGAATCATAGTACTTCGTTCAACGATTGCAGTGACGCCGATTTGTAATGGCCATTGTAACGACTGTACAGAGTAGTCTTTGTGGTATGTCTATAGGTAAGCCTTGGCTATGATGGATCTAACATATTATATTGTATAATGTAGTATAGTATAGAACATTATCGTATAGTATAGTATAGTATAGTATAGTATAGTATAGTATAGTATAGTATAGTATAGTATAGTATAGTATAGTATAGTAGAGTATAGTAGAGTATAGTAGAGTATAGTAGAGTATAGTATAGGATTACCTCAGAAGCCCGACGTGGTTCCTCCATTATTATTGTTTTGTTTGACTTGCCGAAGATTCGATCGGTGGTCTGAATACTACACTGCTTGGTTTCTTTGCTTCTTCTTCTTCTGGAGCAAATGGTTTGAACTTTGGGTTCTATACATTAATAGGCAAATTATAAAAGACTCTCACTAAGAGCACTGGATTCGTTGTTTGTCAAACAAGCTCTTCAACATGAGATTCACCAGTTTCTGTATGCCATTTGGTACTTGGCTCACAGTCTGACTTTTGGAAAACTGTAGCTTCAGAAATTGTAGATTTGTCATAATTAAGTATATCAAAGCGGCCTTTCTTTTGGGCCGGACTCCACAGCTGACTCATCGCTGTCCAATGTTCTTTTTTTTTCTTTTTCACATCGTTAGTCAAAGGTTCTTCAGCCAACGACTTTAAGCATCAATATCACCATTTTCCAATACCGTCTACTACTTCGTACTACTACTCTGTACTAAGTACTACAATAAGCTATACTAAGTACTACTTCGGGTTAGCATTAACTAATACAAACTATACTGGGTAGTAAGAAGTACGGATGTTAAGACTAATATCCACTACTCTGTACTTAATCCAATATTATGTTCTATTACTATGTATTACCCTGCACTACTATATAAATATACTCTGTAATAGTACTCTGAAATCTGCTCATGCTCTGTATTATACTACAACTATGGACTAACAATGTTTAGCAATATCGTAGTACTTCAACGTCAATGACTAGTATGAAGAAACCGGAACAACAATCAAGGTATTCTGACTTGATTTACTAAAGCCTACTACTCCCTAATAAACCATGACTGAGTTATTATAGAAGTAATAGAGACACCAATCAGGTCAGTGGTAGAAATACCAAATCAAGTCAGCTTAGAACCTTGAGGTTTAGACCAGCTGTTATACTCATTGTTTCAGATCCACCTATGACAAGAGACTGCTTCAATTTGAAAGTCAAGAACATGATGGACGATTCAGTCTCTGCCAGCCAAGAAAAATCCGAGTCTCCTGGTCAATTGTTCTGTATGTTCACTTGAGACTGTAATGTCACTGAAGCTTACAAGGTCTGAAACATCATTATCTGTCAACGGAGCAACAGAATATTCGTTTGTTTCTGAGAAAGCTAATCAAATTCTTTTTGGCTTCTTTGAATCGAAGTTGAACTGCATCCAGCATGTGCACGACGACGACCACGTCACTCAAATATGGTTTGTCCTTCATCACGCATGTGCTTCATTACGGACCGCCACATGTGCACCTGGTTCTCAAACGAAAGGGCCATCCAACTGGCACATTCCTCCACAGCAAAATTCTCCTCCCCTATCCCCAGATTTCCCGCTTGTTCCTCGCTTTTCGGTACACTATGACTTGAAAAATCAACTTTGTCAAACAAAGGCTCCACTTCAAGCTCCAGTTCACGCTCCAGTTCAAGCTCCTCTCCGAGCGCCTCTCCAAGCTTCTGTTCAGGCTCTAGAAAAGTGGGTATGCTCACTGGGGCTTTGTTTCTTCGATCATACGGTAAAAGATAGACATTCACCGGAAGACAGTTCAGCTCGTTGTAATTGTACAGAATCATTGGCAGACCTAGATGGAGACCTTCACATGCGTACAAGAAGTAGTTCTGCACCTGCATTTTGGAATCCAAAACCAATCGATTCATTAACATTTCTGGTCCAAATCCAAAGTCATAGTTTTGAAACCCCGCATATCCTGGTGTTGTTGTATCATTGGTGTAGGCGTAAACGTGTTGGAATGTAAACTCCACAGGCGTGCCACCAAAAGTGAAAACGCTATAATCGGCATATTGGACGCTAGAAAGTGGCTCCAAAACATTATTGATTTCCGCAAAAAACACCATTGGGAATGAGGCTTCCGCCCATGCAGAAGCAGTTGCAGCCACGACACTGGAAAAGATCAAGTAGGAGGTTTTCATGATGGTCTTGAATACTCTTTTGGGAAACGGAATCTTGGTAGCTTAAATACCACTTCAAAAAACGATCCTCCAAGATCGCACAATGTTATAGTTTATCGATTCACAAATTTTGGTTTCGGGATTTTGATTTTAACATTCCGTTTAATCCCGATGCATGCGCACCTGCTAATAACGACCAATTTCCGTCTCCAAGGAACTTTAGCCCTATTCCACCCTCCCATTCCCTCAAAAATATGGACCAAAATAAATCCTATTGATCGAAAGAGTCTCGTTGATATTAGTAAGGTCTAGTGTCATCCAACCCATTGTGTCTTTTCACTGAGTCTCATCCAGTACATTGTACCTTATGGAGTTTGATGCCAAGCTTGATGTAACTTATTGTACATTATTGAATCCATGACGATCCACTAATTCTTTTTCTTCTGATAATGCAGTCATATCAACTGTCGCTTTTGAACTGCCCATATTGATTGTGTGCTGTGCAGGTTCATCAATCAATTTGAGAAGATAATCCAATATTTGGCTTGTGGCTTTGACGGGGTTTCACCTAACCACGGACACAAACTGATGATCCGGCAATGAGTAGCTTTTGTTCCTTCATAGAACAACAGGTTTTAACCACGTATGAAAGACATGGTACATAATTCAACTGAGCCATCTTAGAGTTTAGAAATAAAAAGAAAAGATTCCTTTCTAACCTCAGGTGATATTTGGGAATCCTCCTTCAGGAATCACTGGAACAAGAGACCATCAGCACAAGGTTTGAAAAGCCGATAAGATTCTTAGAGCATTCATTGGATGCTTTAGTAACTGAACACCCAATAAGAAAAATATTGAGTATGATCAGCCAACAAATTGACACAATTGCCCCATCACACTTTCTCACCCTTTTGAGAATACAAAACAATTATGTTTAATAGATCGTCTTGTCGGTTGGAAAATGATATTTTTTCAAATTAATGGTTCGCTTCAGTCTCAATATGTTTGAGTGCTGACACCTGGCCCCATTGATATTGTGATTCAGACTCCTTCATAAACAAAGAACATATAAGTTCACTCCATCTTCACCAATTCAACTTGAAGTAGTAAAGACCTTAATATAGTAGATATCACTGATACACTCTCAGCTTCAAATCAATCTATGTATATTAATACCACTAAGCATGAAAGACACATGGTTGAAAAAGGCGGTTTCGCATGTGAACAATAAGGCTTGAATTTCTAGCTGGCAGCTTTCGCGTACGGACATAAAGATTGCAGTACTAATATGTTTTCGCCTCTCAGGTGGCTTGTACCAAATATTCTAAGTATTGGTTATAATTATCATCGAGGACAGTAGAAGAGACTGTTTGTTAATAAATTAGATAAGCCGTCGAAGTAAACACTCACAGGAAAGACTCATTTTGAGAACCACAGTAAACCACCCTTAAGTCAATCACAGAAAAAATAAAGCTCAGCTATCAATTACAACTTCAATAGGCTTCATAGATACCAATCAGAGTAGGCAATGAATAGTATCTTGGAGAAATGGTCCTGTGGTATATGTCTCAGAAAACATCATACTATTGATCACTTGCTAATCCAAGTTAGCAATGGTACTAGCAGACACACAGGGTAGTGTAATTGCAAGTGATATCCTTGTAGAAAGTTCATGGAAGTAATTTCAGATAGCATAGCAATGAAGAAATAAAGAACTGTTATGATTATCGAGAATGATTCAGTATCCTTGGATGGCCGCAAATTAGGTCCCTGATGCAAGTCCATCTAATCGCTAAAGAAACCCTTTGTACCAGAAAAATCCCAGAATCTCATTCTCCTCTATAATTGTGGCTTCAGACTTGATTCGTCCATATTTAGTTCGTCGGCAACCTGAAAATATCATGACTGAACAACGTTTCAATGTCAATTATTACCGATTTCAGATTATGAATAAGAAAAAAAAAAATAGAAGCAAAAAAAAACAAGTAGGGAAGACTTGAACAAAAATCTGAACATTCTAGAGGAAATGGTCCATATATAAAGTTTCTAATTGGGGGGAGGGGGGGGGGAGGGGGCAAGTTTAAGAGGGAAGGACTCGCATTTTAAGCTTAAAAACAACGAGGGAAGGTTTAAGAGGAAAAGGGTCGTATTTATACCGTGACAACCCAGTCCACACACAAATGCACACAAATGCACTGCATTAGAGGGCTTGCAGATGGCTGTGAAAATAGACTCTCATCAATATATAAAGGCTTGTGCCGCGACTCGAAGAGCAACGATTAATTACTCTTTTATTACTTCCAATGATACCCTTAAGTTATGGTATACATACTTTTCTTTAATAGGAACATGAAACAAATGATTTTGACTAATTAGGAAATACCTATAAATCGAAACTTATTTTCTGGGAAGAGCAGGCTGAAGGAATGGGTTGTTGAGCGCTGGCGCTGGCTGCAAGTATCTGGTGTACGGATTTGCGAGATGAAACTCCTGATGTACGGATTTGCGAGATGAATACTACTGGTGTACAGATGTTTATGCACGGGTGTGATGCGAAGGTCATCTCGAAAAATACACCCTTATCAATTACCTATCTGAGAATGAAAGTCAAGACAATCAGCAGGTCTGCGGATACCTATGTTCCCGCCAGAAATACACAGGAATCAGCCACGCCCCGGAACTTGAATCCCGCTCTTCATCCCTTCGAAAGAGCTAGGGAGTACACCCGTGCCTTGACTGCTACCAAACTTGAGCGCATGTTTGCACAGCCATTCATTGGACAGCTTGGGGATGGTCACCGGGACGGAGTCTACTGTATCCTGAAAAACTTCCAGACCACCAACCAAATTGCTTCGGGTTCAGGTGATGGTGTCATCAAGTACTGGAACCTCACATCACGTGATGAGACCCTTAGCTTCAAGGCCCATCGGGGTATGGTCACTGGTCTTGCCGTCACTCCCCGCAGAGGTCTTCTTTCGAGTGGTGATGACAAAACCGTCAAGTTGTGGTCGTTGGAGAATGAAGCTTTCGGGGACGAAACAGATGACTTGGATATCTACCGCAAGGGTGGAAACAAACAGGGGCTTCTCAAGACTTTTGCCGGTGAACACGCATTCCAGGGTCTAGACCACCATTTCACCGATGACATCTTTGTTACAGGTGGTGCATCTATCCAGTTATGGAATACAAACAGAGGAAACTACGTGAGTAATCTTTCATGGGGTTGCGATAACGTGTCCAAGGTGAAGTTTAACAAGACAGAAACCAACGTTTTGGCCAGTTGTGGCTCAGACAATTCTATTGTTTTGTACGATATACGGACAAATACGCCAATCCAGAAAGTGGTGACCAATTTGCGGGCCAACGACATCTCGTGGAATCCAATGAATGCATTCCACTTTGCCAGTGGCCACGATGACCATAACTCGTATCTCTGGGACATGAGAGACTTGCAGAAATCACTCACTATCTACAAGGACCATGTGAGTGCAGTGACAAGTCTTGACTTCAGTCCTACAGGCCAGGAGTTAGTGACTGGTTCCTACGATAAGACTATTCGGATCTACCGGGCCAGAGAGGGACGTTCACGTGAAATTTACCACACCAAGCGGATGCAAAGAGTTTTTGCAGTTGCCTTCACCACAGACAACCGCTACATTCTCAGTGGATCTGATGACTCGAATATCCGTCTATGGAGAGCAAATGCATCGGAAAGAGCCACGGTCAAGTCTGCACGTGAACAGGCCAAGCTTAACTACGATGCCAAATTGAAGGAGCGCTACAAGACCATGCCAGAGGTGCGCCGTATTGCCAGACACAGACACCTTCCTATGGTGGTCAAGAAGGCAGGTGAGATCAAGCGGGTGGAGCTTGAAAGTTTGAAGAGAAGAGAGGACAACGAGATACGTCACAGCAAGGAGGGCTCCAAGGTCAGAGTGCCAGAGAAAGAGAGACACATCAGGGGGGTTGCATTCAAGGATTCAGCAGAACAATAATGATACCCATGTCATCTCCCATACCAGTGTGATACAATTGGTACAAATTCCAGTGGACCTATTCTATCCTAGTGATTACCTGCAATGGCACTTTATAGGAAGCCACCATATCGGTACCGTTTTGGAATTTACTATATCAGTCCATATCGGTAGTTACCATTTAGGTAGTTACCATATCGGTCCTTATCGATTGTCTACCATTTTTGTGGCTATGGTTACCCTCTGGGTAAATCTATTGGTTGGAAAATCCTCAGTCAAAAGTGGATTATACGCTAATCATTCCTAATGCGAGTGATGGCTCCGAGGCTTGGTGCAATCACATGCCAATGATCACAATTAATGCTAGTGATGCATTTTGTCACATGCGTGCAATGATAACCTCTGGAGGTTGCCCAAATAAGAAAGACGGGAAAAGGTACCAGTTTCACATTGCGACTGGGGAAGACCTGCCGTATGAGTGGCCTTGGGCTGGGAGTATTCTGGATACTATTCTTTCCTCCCGCAAATTGCATACATGATCAAATGGTCACCTCCCCTGAATACACTCCGCGTTCCAACGTGAGACATGAACGTAATTCATAATAACGTGAAACGTCATGTAATACTCAGCGTAGTGCATATAAACTAAATAATTTAGTTACAAAGGTTAATAATTAATGACATCAGTTGAGTGTTTGTTCTGGCAGATGCTGGTGTACGGGTCTGTAATTATAGGTCGTGTGCACGGGTTGACCTGTATGAAGTGTTCCCAGTAAGGCCAACTTTTTCAAAAGGGTGCACGGATGATTCGTCTGCAAAAAAGGGGTCTCACGTGATAAGATCTATCCTCCTCTTTCCGGATTTCCCAAAACGGCGATGCCGAAAAATGCAACTACTTTTCTTTTTCAAACTTGTCACGATCTTTTGGGAGCATATCGCTGTGTGCACTTTTCAAGGCCAGTGCGCGCGGTTTTGTCTGGAGCCCAAGCTTTACGTAATCCGTGCTGCCCGTTCTCTTCTTTCCGTGCAAACACAACCACCGCCGTGCACGAGTCAATACAAGGCAAACCCCTGATTATCTGCGTGTGAAACCCGCCGTGCTGTTTTCGGCCGCCTTTACTTACCCATTCCCCCTTTTTTTCCGCCGTGTTTAGGCCCCTGGGTGTCACAGAAGAAGCAACCTTTCGTCCAACCGGCCCAATTTCCTAGATCAAGCTTTACCAAACTATCCAGACTGGGGAACTGATACAGAGCCGAGTTTTTTTTTTATTTTTTTTATTTTCGAAGCTTCCTGAAAAGTATAACGGTGCATATTTAGTCACTCTACGGAATATACCTCCTGATTTCCGGATTAGTCAAACCAGACAAGTATTGGAGAAGCAAGGCCATTTTTGTTGGCTATCGTTTTGGTCATCATTGTTTAACATTATCTACTTCCTGTTCAACGTTTTAGCCATTCTTGAAGTCAAGATTTGGTCAGGGAATATTATTGACCAATCAGCGATTAGATCTACTCGAAGACGTACTTGGAGGTACTAAATTTCAAGGGTGCTTAATTTTAATTGACTAGTGACTCATACCAGAGCTACTCAGAGGTTCTAAGAGGTTCTAAGAGGTTCTGTCAGAGGTTCTGTCAGCATTTACTCCCATTGGTTACTCTCATTGGATCACTCCAGAGGTACTTTTAGGGTTACTAGATCAGTGACCAAGTACTGATTCTTTCTAATTACTAATTCTGATTACTACTTGTGATTGGTTACTATTGCTGATATTCTTGGATTTACTGGATCCATCTTTCCAATCAACCATCAAGTACCATGCCTGACAGAAACGTCTTGAAGATCTTCCAGCACTTTAAGCCAGGACACAGCACAAACAATTCTAGTTCTAGTCCTGGCCATGGAGGCAGTGGAGCACATGAAAATGGTTCAGTTGGTAACGCAGGAAGCGGAGGAAATGGGGATACCACGGCCAGTTCTTCGTCCACGCAGGGTGTGTCGTCGGCCGAAACCCATCTCCGGCCTTCGGTATCTAACCTGTCTCACAATGGAGCCCGCAAGTTCTTGGGCATTCAGATCGGAAAACATGAGTCCGGAGATTCTCTATCGCTGCCTGTTCTCACCAATTCATCTGACCACAGGGAAGTGAATACTCCACCAATCCAAGCACCTGGAAGTTCCGTGCATTCGCCAGGTCTTTTAGCCCAACACTCGTCTCAGCAGCATGCACACCGTTTGACCAGTGCCGAGGAAAACCCCGTCAATAAATCCACCAGCATGGGAGAGATCAAGCGGCTTTTTAAGCCGTCCAGAAAAGTGTCTAAAACACAAAATCTGCTGAGTGCCAGTGCAAGCACCACACCAAATCCGGCAGCAGCTAACCTTGGATCTGTTGGTTCTACACAGTCAATCCTGTCACAACACCCTTCAGCCGCCCCAAGCAGGGAACCGCTGGCGACATCCTTGGTGGCATTAATCCAGAATACCTCTTCGCAATTGCTACATCAGCAGCAGCAGAACAAACGCAAGGAGCAGTCTGTTCATGAACCATTCACACAAGACGAGTCGCCATTGGTTAAAAAATACGGCAAAGTCAAAAAAGAATTGGGTTCTGGTGCTGGAGGGTCTGTGCGGCTTATCATGCGGCCTCTGGACTCCAAAACATTTGCTGTGAAGGAATTTCGTCCCCGGAGAAACACAGAATCTTTCAAGGATTACACCCGGAAATGTACAGCGGAATACTGTATTGGATCTACTCTTAAACACCCCAACATCATCAAAACCATTGATATTATCCATGAAAACAATCGATACTACGAGGTCATGGAATATGCACCCATTGATTTCTTTGCGGTGGTGATGAGCGGAAATATGAGTCGGAATGAGATCAATTGCTGTCTTAAACAGATCTTAGAGGGTGTTTCATATTTGCATTCGTTGGGCTTGGCCCACCGTGATTTGAAACTCGATAATTGTGTGTTGACCACTAACGGAATCTTAAAAATCATTGATTTTGGAAGTGCCGTGGTGTTCAAATACCCCTTTGATCAATATGGCAGCAGACTGGAGATTCACTACTGCCATGGAATAGTGGGCCTGGACCCATACTTGGCCCCAGAAGTCTTAAGTCACCAGAACTCTTATAATCCGCAACCTGTGGACTTGTGGTCCATAGCCATCATCTACTGCTGCATGACGTTGAAGCGATTCCCCTGGAAAATCCCAAACCCGGAAAAGGATAACAGCTACAAGTTGTATGCGATGGAGGATGACAATTATCATGACTACCACCTTTCAAATGAGTGTCATAAATTGTTGTTAAGACACCGGCACCTTAAAAACTTGATGGCACGGCTGAATAAAAAGCGCAAGCTTTTGAAGATGGTGGAGGGAGAAGATGACGAGACCACGCGAGAACGCTCCGAGGTCTTGGAAAAGGAGAAGGATGAGGGAGAAGATAAGGAAAAGGGAGAAAGATCGGAAAAATCAGAAAAAGCAGATGATAAGCTTGAGAGGCTTAGTGGAGAGAAACTTGAGGAGAAGCTTAAAGCACTTGAAAACGTCGAAATTTTGGAACAGGCTCAGATTGAGGATATTACTCGTGAGCTCAAGCAAATCGACGACAAGTTGGAGGAATACGAGGCCATCAAGTCTGCACACAAAGCCAAATACCTAGAAGCCAAGCAAGCGCAAGAACCCAATGGGGAAGGCGATGGCGAAGAGACGCGAGAAACTGTCCGCAGATCCAAGTCCCACAAGCAAATCCACGGACCTTACCGTCTCATGCGGCTTCTACCGCACGTGTCAAGACCGATTATCCATAAAATGCTCAAGATCGACCTGCACAAGCGGGCTACCATCGAGGAGATTATGAATGATGAGTGGATCCAGAGCATCAAGTGTTGTACATTGAAGCAGGCACAGAAGGGGACGGAGGTGAATATTGAGGATGCTGAGTATGTGATTTTTGAACGGGGAGAGCCGGAGCATGAGCATACAGTCGTGCTTGATGAAGGAGAGAAAACGTGACAGAAATGAGCTTTTTTTTTTTGAGTCACATGAAGAAGACTGTACCTTCCAGAATTGTCGGAACAAGCATCTTTTAGGAAGAGACATGAAAGGCCAAATGACTTTTATGCTATGCCATGACATGAAGTACCACTTTAGGTCTACTCCCAAAATTTGTCTCTCTACTTTGCCTACTGTCCAGTGTCTGTCTAATGTCTACAGTCTGTCTATTGCTGTCTAGCCAGTCTACAGTTTTGTCTCTTCAGCTAATTATAACTCTTCAGTGTCTAAATTCAGTCTTCTTCTGCTTGTCTTTACTATTTTTTTTTGGCTCATGTGATTGAGACGTGAGGTAGATGTCTAGAGGTTACGCAAAGTGTCGTTCAATACGTCAGGATCCATCTGTTTAGCTAGACTGGCAATGGTCCACTTAATATCGGTAATCAGAATCTGTTGAATATGTTGGTGGGGAATGAGTTAGATTTTTTTTTATAAAAAAAAAAAAAGATAGGAGGTATGGTGTACGGGTGTATATCCGTATGTATATATATATTCTCCTGCACATACCACATCATCATGATAACGCTGCTCCCACCTCTCACCAACCCCACTAACTACACCCCACTACACGCAACTACAAGTCACAACCAGTGCTGACACAGAACTGTTCAAAATTACAACACCGTGCCTGCATATATCATTAAGTCTTCTAAACACAACCTCAATCTAAATTATTCAACCATGAATCCACTCAACGGAAGCAGACTCAAAACCACGCTCAAAATGGCTATCTCCAAGCTCAAGTTTCTCCAGGAAAAAAAACTCGCCCTTGGCAAACAACAGCGGCGGCAATTGGCGGATCTTTTGGGTGCAGGAAAAGAAACCAGTGCCACGATTCGGGTGGAAAATATTATACGGGATGATATATACGTGGAATTATTGGAGTACTTAGAACTCTATTGTGAATTGTTATTGGCGCGGCTCCTGCTAGTATTGGATACGCAGCGCGTGGAAGTGGATGCTGGGCTCGGCGAAGCCGTCGCGCTGGTCATCTATTCCAGTTCGCGCGTGGAGGTCAAAGAGGTGGCCGCGGTGGGTGACATGCTCAAGGTACGGTATGGTGCGGAGTATAGTCGGAGGGTGGTGGAGTTGGCCGAGGGAGTTTCGGATAAAGTGGTGAAACGGTGTGATATCGAGCCTCCATCGCTGGATTTGGTGGTGATGTATTTGACTGAGATAGCACGGACCTACGAGGTGCCATATTCAAAGAGTCAGGATTTGGATCAGGATCACGAACTGACTGCAGACCATTTGAAGCTGGGTCAGGATCAGGATGGAACTGAGGATCGGGATGGAACCAAGGGTCAGGATGGAACTGAGGATCAGGACGAGACCAAGGGTCAATTGAAGAATGGGGAAGATAGTGGTTTGAATCTGAATCTGAATCTGAAACTCAGTCTGTTGGGGGTGCAGAATGGACTGGAGAAGGTAGAGAAACCTAAGGAATTGAGTGACTTTGATAAGTTGAAGGAACGGTTTGCTGCATTGAAACGGTGATCTATTGATTCCTGGGATTACTGTTTGTGGTGATCTATTGTTACCTGGGATTACTGCTTGTGGTAATCTAGGGATTCTGGGTATTCACTAGTGGAGTGAGTGACCAAAGACTTACATTATGACCTGGTCTGTATTATCCATTTTGTCTCTTTCATTTACGTGTGTGATGAACTTGTTGAATATCTAGTTTAACTACCAGATACGATGGTTTGATATGCCTCGATGAAGCCTCATGTTCGTGATGTTCGTGATGTTCTTGATGTTTGTGATTTTCGTGATGTGCTGTTATCTGAGCTCTAACGTTTGCTCGCGGGTGAAACTCCTGTTTCTCAGGAATAACCCAGATTGACTACAGAATGTTTCAGAGTGATGTGGTGGGAGATCTCTTCAGAGTCACTCTCGATTTGCTCTTTCATTCGGTTCCACTTCTTTAAAGAACGAGTCAACTACTCTTACTTGTTTCCAGCGTTGATGAAAGAGTGTGTTGATGAAAAAGAGTGTTGATGAAAATCTACCAACAACGTGCTCATGGTCTGGTTAATATTCTGATGATGAAACGGTGTTCAAAACGGTTCATTGATTACATGTTAGAAGCAAACAAACTGGAGTGTGCATTTTGGAGCAATGTCCATTGGGAATACCAATACCCACACTCGAAAATCTACCTCTACAGTGGAATTCCAAAGTCAATCGTTCAATTTCAATTTCTACAGTTGATGTTACGGGGTGATGGTATGAAGTGGAGGGTGTTCTGGAAGCCAAGTATCCAAAGACTGGAATCCAAAGACTGTGAAGACTGCAAAAACAGGGGAACAAATGAAGAACTCCTGAAGCCCAGTCTATACGAATTGAACTATACGAGAATATTCGAGTATCAAAACTGGATTACTGCAGAATGGAGCATCTAGTCCTGAATACTAAGATCAAATTACTCAAATCTAGAATTAAGACTGGAACGAATGTGCTATTACCCTTTTACGGCCATTCCAGTTCTACATCTGGAAACATATTGGGGAACTCCTCAAATCCCATTGAAGAGTAGTCCTGTGTTTCTCCTGACTACTGACTACTGACTACTGACTACTGACTACAGACTACTGACTACAGACTACTGACTACTGACTACTGACTACTCTCCACTGACTACCAACCACTGACTACTGACTACTGTTCACGTGACTTCTAGTACTATAAGACGAGACGAGACGAGAGGATCTGTTTGCTCCTGCATGTGCTAAAGTTCTACCCAAAAAAAAAAACAAAAACGACAAAAGTGTTTTTGACCTTGTTTCATATTTGTCTCAGGTCAGTTTCCATTTTTAGATCACCAGCACTGATTGGGTAATCCATGGGGTTGTATGCATTGCAGATCTGTTGATATCTTTTGTTGGTCCTGCACACAAGTCCGCGCCTCCAAAACATCAACCTCAATCTGAACCAAAACCTCCCAAACTCTCAAACACACAAACTCTTTTCATGAGCATCTTGACGCCTCGGCAGAGTGACGAGCTCCACCGGGCGCTCATGCAGTATCTCGAGCCCAAACTCGCTGCTGCAAATCATCACAATACTGTAAAAGTGCTTGGCCTGCTATTAGAGGTTTCCCCTGATAGTCCCGCCCCAGCACCCAATTTCCTTGAAAAAAAATGGTCAACGGTTCTCCGGTTGCAGAAGAAAATCTTGGATTTGCAAAATGAAGTCAATAGTTATAAAGCATTGGTGGAGCTGGCGAACCAGGCAGGCAATTCGGCCGTGGTGGCTCGAAATAAGCTTGATTGGCTTCCGAGCTCGCCCAATAAGGTTTTTCCCACAAAATCCGCCCAGATCGTCAATTCCGTGGCCGTGCATCCGAAATTGCCCTTGTTGGTCGCTGGATGTACGGATGGGAGCATGGTGGCCTGGAACATTGCTACAGATGACCCTCTGATCCCGGAAAAACTCTGGGGGGCCCACCTGAGGTCCGTGCACAAGGTGCGCTGGTCGCCCGGTCACGTGGAAGTAGCCTCCGATGCCTCGGACTATGTTCTAGCGTCGTGTCTGTCGGATTTGTCCATAAAAATTTGGGCTGGTGATGCCTTAAAGCATATTCGCACTTTGACGGGGCATGAACATACGGTTTCGGGGGTAGCGTTTTCGGCTCATAACCCGAACTTGCTATATTCAGTATCTCGAGATAAATCGGTGAAAATATGGGATCTTGTGGATGGTTACTGCATAAAGACGTTTGTGGGCCATTCTGATTGGGTCCGGGACCTTGACGTCATCAGCATTAATACATCATTAGCGTTGAATGTGCTCCGACGGTCCGAGATTACATCGCTAGAAATGGGTGATTTTGTGGTCACGTGCTCCAATGACCAGTCTATCCGATTATCCCATCATCTGGGTACGGGACTAGCCATGCTTTTGGGCCATGAGCACGTGATCGAAACTGTGAAGTTTGTACCTATGCTAGCGAACCAATACTTGGACAAATACATCCTACTGCATATGGATCGATTCCCATACCTCTCCAATGCCATTGTGGAGAACGATGTCTATACACAGGTGCTCGGGTTCAAGTACTGTGTTTCTGCTGGTCGAGATAACCTTATAAAAGTGTGGCTTCTTCCTCCACCCACGCTTCATGCACACCGGCCGCCAATGCCGGCGATCCAGAATAATCTGCAGGGCTGGCACGTGTTTGATCTTTTGGGTCACCAGCTGTGGGTGAAGAGCTTGGAATTCCACCCAAGCGGGCGTTATTTATTTTCGGGGTCTGACGATAAGACCATAAGGGTATGGGACTTTGCTTCCCTACCGGAAAAGGGGGTGATTTCCTGTACTAAGACGTTGACGGGACACGAAGGTTTCGTCAATACCATTCATTTTGCTGGTTTCGAAGTTGTTCCTGGAAAGACGGAGATTCAAGAACTTAAAGAGTCTGAAAGTGAGGCTTTGAAGCTGTCGAAAGAGTCGAAGGAGCGAAAGGAGCTGAAGGAGTCAAAGGAGTCAAAGGAAACAAAGGAACCAAAGGAGTCAATGGAAGACCGGTCAAAGTCAATTGAATCCTCAATGAGGTGTCTCTTTGTAAGTGCAGGAACAGACAATACTGTCAAGACATGGGGATAGACTTTAGATACCCAATATGGGAATATTTGTTAATGGTCAATGAGTTATTTGTTATTGGGCGGAGACCAATACGGGTGAGATTGGACTATTCTTGTTGAATCATGCTTTACTACGAAGAAGTATGGTATATCTGAGACGATTCTATTGGCCAGTGTTAACTGACAAGTCTGTTCCTCAATATGAGTGAGTTAGTTTTTTGTTTGTTGGAATTATTGGTGACTACTGCTCCATTAAGTCCTGAACACCGGCTGCTTCAGCAACCAATAATGACTGGTATAGCCAAGTCTCCTTTGAAGGCTAATGTCAGAGACCGAGACCTTGGATGATAGTCAGAGGTGAAATATTGGCATTTTGAGTGATACACATTCAACACCATTCACCATCCAAACTTCCACAAACTTCCAGGGACTCCTGAAAACTTCCAGGAACTTCCAGGAATTTTACAAATACTCAGTCAGAAGCATGGACTTAACAAAATGTTAGATTGCTTTCTAAAATCACTTCTTTGGGCTGGTAGAGCATACTACACAGAGGCTAGAAAGGGACTGTATGGACTGAAGCATGGACTAGACATGAACTAGACACCTAGGTAGATAACGAATACAGCAATAGTCGGATCTATAACCTGATTTCCCAAGTAAATAATGACTGGAATAGAGAATGGTGGAGTTCTTCTTATCCTGTGTGATATCACGTGTGGAATGATCACGTGTGGAATGATCACGTGTTGAGTGATCACGTGACCTAGAGCCACCACCATAAAAGAAAATACCTTGAAGTTCAGAGGAAGGAATCGAACTACTTAAATAGTTCACAGTTGGTTTAGCGGAACTAAGAGGGTTTTGATCCTGCTTGCCTCCTCAGATTTACCACTTGATTCTACCTAAAGTGGATATTGACCAACAAAGTGAGGCCACCTGCCAATCGATCGATAATTGTAGCCTCCAATACCGAATGGGTAGTGGAAAGTCCATAGCAGGTCAAAGATCCACCACTCAATTTGTAATTTTTAATAAGCCTTATGGTAAATACATACATTCATGAGGGATAGAGTTGAAAGTCTGGTCGATTTTAGTACACTCAATGTCCTCGTACCAAATATAGTCCATGAGTGGACGAACTTTTCCAATACGATATTTGATGAAAATCAAGTCATTTGCTGTTTTTTTTTTTTGCCCTTTTTCTTTCTTTTTTTTTTTGTTTGAGCATTGTAGAATTTGTTAGTTTACACTAATATTACAGTCACATCTATACAGTAATATTGTACTCATTCTACACAGTCATTCTATACAGTCATTCTATACAGTCATTCAATACACTCATTCTATACAGTCATTCTAAATGTAGATCCTTTAATGCCAGATCGGCAACGAGAGTTGCTGCATCAGGCGGTCCATTAATTAACCAGGGTTATACGTCCAGAGTATGTATCTTATTGTAGGACACTGATCTCATAGTCACATCAAGATATGTAAACACTTTAGGTGAAGTGTTTACTTCAGGAGTGGATGGAGTAGAGGTGTCGGTGTTCATTGAAGTATAATCCTCTCAGGGCTCATAACCTGTAGATCCTTTAATGCCAGTCACTCTAAACAGCCATTTTTTGGATCTCCCTAGCAATCCGTAATGTCGCTAGCATGAAGTCAAATTTATCCCCCGGTTTTTTTTTTTTTTTGACTTTGTAATCAGTGTGAATTATACAAATGCTAGAAGTACCCTGTAATTTAGTCACATTAGTCAATACAGTGATTTTCAAAAGTATTCAAATCAGCAAGGCCAAATGTTCAAACCACACTAGCAAAAATAAACAACCCAATAGTTCGACAAATTACTGCTTTTAATACTTAATAAAGATTTGTCATAAACAGTTGATTTCAAATCCTTGATCCTAGAGAATTTTTAAGTCGTAATTACGAGACTTTTTCTTAATTATTGGTCTGCTTAATTTTGCTAGTCTGGTTTGAAACATAATACATTGGCGCACTGCTTTGAATAGTATTCAAAAAGACTGTAAGTACACTAAGGGGTCTACCACCCCGCATTTTCCATATGTTGCCTCTTTGATGTTGTTATTTTCACCTATGAGAACACTCCTCATATATGTTTTTCCATACAACAATACCATACTTTCAGGGCAAATATATGTAGATACAAACAGCATAAACACATACATACTCCCCCATACCTCCCACACCACACATACACTCCCACACCACACATACACTCCCACACCACACATACCTCCCGTATTACATATATACTTATAGCTATTTTTATTATCGCAACCAATACTTGTCAGCTTTTGCATTTCTGTATTTTAATTGTTCCATCTAAAACCATTGTCACATATTCCATTTTTATTTTCAAGAATTTATGTTGAGAGTTTGCCTTAACTCTCTGATAAGTTGGAATTCTTATGACGTTGGTCTCCAATAATTCTCTTCAGTATGGTGGTTCAGGATTCATCTTAGATCACTAATATTCTTCTCTAAACTAGATATCAGTGAACTATTCTCACAATCGATGCCGATCTAACCTGAGGGGGATCCTTTCTATATATACAGTCAGTCCCGGGGACTCCCACATCCGAGACCGGCGTCTCGTAAGTGACTGTGCATGATTAGTGTAAGTCCTCGTCGTGAATATATCCCTGTTTCATCTACACCATGTATCTCTGAAACCCGTGGGACCTCTCAACCTCATCTCTAACCCTGTGTATTGTCGTTGACGTACAGGCAACATGTTTCACAGTTGCCCGCACTCACAGGTTGACACATATCGCATGACCCACAAGTTCAAGTATTTAATGACGCGGGAGGTATGCATGATTCTCTTATTGTTCCACAATGCGTGACAAGGAACCCCATACTTTCTTTGTTCCACAATGCGTGACAAGGAACCCCATACTTTCTTTGTTCCACAATGCGTGACAAGGAACCCCATACTTTCTTTGTTCCACAATGCGTGACAAGGAACCCCATACTTTCTTTGTTCCACAATGCGTGACAAGGAACCCCATACTTTCTTTGTTCCACAATGCGTGACAAGGAACCCCATACTTTCTTTGTTCCACAATGCGTGACAAGGAACCCCATACTTTCTTTGTTCCACAATGCGTGACAAGGAACCCCATACTTTCTTTGTTCCACAATGCGTGACAAGGAACCCCATACTTTCTTTGTTCCACAATGCGTGACAAGGAACCCCATACTTTCTTTGTTCCACAATGCGTGACAAGGAACCCCATACTTTCTTTGTTCCACAATGCGTGACAAGGAACCCCATACTTTCTTTGTTCCACAATGCGTGACAAGGAACCCCATACTTTCTTTGTTCCACAATGCGTGACAAGGAACCCCATACTTTCTTTGTTCCACAATGCGTGACAAGGAACCCCATACTTTCTTTGTTCCACAATGCGTGACAAGGAACCCCATACTTTCTTTGTTCCACAATGCGTGACAAGGAACCCCATACTTTCTTTGTTCCACAATGCGTGACAAGGAACCCCATACTTTCTTTGTTCCACAATGCGTGACAAGGAACCCCATACTTTCTTTGTTCCACAATGCGTGACAAGGAACCCCATACTTTCTTTGTTCCACAATGCGTGACAAGGAACCCCATACTTTCTTTAAAAAAGCTGGTTTACCCTCCGGGGTACCAAAAAAACCTCATGATTTTAACCCAATTGTTAATCCATTTTTTGTTTGCCTCCATTGGTGCTGCCACTGCCGAAACATTCCCGAACCTACCACGATCTTTCTTCGCAAAAGTCAATGAAACGTATGTGCCTCTCTCCGGCATGCATCTTGGAGGTCAGACTCAAGATATAAGCATGTTTTCCTATGGAGACTCATGGGTGAGCCCTACTGAGTTCTTTGTTGATAACAAAGTGGCTTATACTTCCCAAACACTCCACAGGAAGTCAGTGGGCTATTATGATGGCAATTTGGTGTTCGGACGTAGAGTACCTAGTGCCAAATTGAATTTGGGTACAGATGGGGAGATTCGTGATAAAACATTTTACTCGTGTGATTTAATGAATGGCTTAGCACGTGGGATTTTTGCGGAGATTCGTGATAGGAAAGTTAGTCATTGTTTCGAGGTGAAGATTTACCTCTTGCAATATGACTCAGGAACCAAGTCTGCTGTGGTTTCTACCAACCCTTCAAATTAAGATGAACCGAAGTCATGTGCTTTTCACTACTTGGGGAAAGACGCCCGGGAGAATCTTGCACAATTCTTGAGAAGCTACGATGGTGAATGTACTATCTATGTTAATGGTGATCTCGTGTATGCGGCCGTAAAGAAGGTCTTTTAATCTGTAATATACAGAACGTGGTGAATATTTTGTAAGACGCATGCTCTAAAAGCAAACTTCCGAGGTAAAAACAAATACCGAGGTAAAAGCAAACTTCCGAGGTAAAAGCAAACGTCCGAGGTAAAAGCAAACGTCGGAGGTAAAAAACAATTCGAGTAAGTCACGAACATCAGGAAATTATTTTTTTCGATCTCCAATTTTTTTATTGTGCCCTAGCTTATTTTTTCTTTGTGAATAGGCTATTTTCACAAGCTCAGATGCTCTCTCAGCAGCGGTTTCAGACGACTTCTCGGATTCGGTTCCGCCTTTGGTTGGGGGAGGGTTTTCCTGGCTCAACTTTCCAACGTACCATAAAATACATTCACTTTGTGATTTTCAATATAATCACTATAAACTAGTGTCTACCAAAATATTTATGACACTGATTACTAAATTGAGTAGGTATTTACTACCAATAACTTCGTTTGTTTGTAGATTCACCGGGATTTGTGGACGGACTGCATAAAGCAACCCTTTTAAAAAGGTCTTTTAATTCTACGCCAATGCTCCAAAAAAAAAAAAAAAAAGGTTTTTACTTTCTATAACCGTACTTTTATGCTGGGTTTCTTTCTGATATTTTGAAATATATCATTTTCCTCAAGAAACTCCCAAATAGCCGTCTAAAGTTTAAAATGGGAAAAGTCGCGGAATTACACAAGTCTAATCTGTTGGAACATGAGGAACCAGTACATCAGAGATGTACTGCATGTTCCATGTGACTGCATGTAAGCAGGACAGATGAAACAGTGATATGCAGGAATAGACGGGAGTGGACGACGTCCCGCGGAAAAAGGGAGCGGGCGGTAACATAAGATGATATAGAATAAGAGACGACATTGAGTTGATAAGAGTACTGAGTATAACTTAGATACATAATCGTTCCAGTCTATGCGTTAGTAGATGACAAAGCACAACATAATCTTCATATTTTTAAACCTATACTGTTAGATTCTTGTAAGCACGTTAATTACCTAGTTGAAAATATATTCGTTGGTTATTCCTTAGAATGAGGAATCGGCCGCCTTTAAGTAGTTTGTAGGAAGGTAGCCGAAGGAACGTAGTAACGGTGGGCCTAAAAGGAGCGTAGTAGCATCAGCTCCCAATTAACTGGCCACGCGAGCTCAATCCATATATGGGTTTTAGTTCCACTCATCTTGGATCTAAGACTTTCTATGTGCAAGTGCGGTCTCGTGTCACTTCTTTCTCTTCTTCTCCTCATCGGAAAAGTACTATTCTGTGTAAGAACTCTTAAACTGGTCGGTGAGATATGAAACAAAGTTATATATCAGCTGTATATTCGAATACGATTGTATGACTTAGAGAAATCCCTAAAGACTTTCTAATCAGGCAAACCTGTAAGTGCTATATACTTCGCGGGTGTCGTATGGAACAAGAGCCAGCCTTCCGAATAGGGTTCTCTTCATGGATCCTATTGGATCTTTGGAATCCCGATTAGGATGCTCCACGCTGTCTGCATCCCTTCTTATGCATCCCTTCTTATGTATCCGGCGTTACCACGGCAATGGCATAGTTATGGTTTGATGCCGCTCTCCAGCTTGGCCTTGTTAGTAGGAAGTATAAGCACTGAGTACTCAATTCTAGTGCTTACAGGATTTTGCCTAACATTCTGTTGAGTTTTTACGTAAGCGAATGTCATCCAGCCAAGCTCTATTAGTGTTTATCCAATAGCATTGGAGAGTACTAGGGAAAAATACTGCTTGTGAGATCCACCATAGGTTGTGTTCTACCTATTGAGGTATTGTGATTCCCCTTTACCTGATACTAACAAGGTCCATTGTTTAATGCCATTTACCAACCATCTACAACCCATTCCTTCTCTTGAAGCCACTAAAAAAGCACCTAGGTTCCTCCTTTTGAGGTCGCATCAGTTGATGAACATAGTAAACAGGTTACCTGACGTACCAAGAATCTAACACTGATATACACTATTACTTATTTGTTCTTTCTTATTAATTATTTATTTTTTTACTTATTTCTTATTTATTTATTTTACCTTTAGAGTGTGCTTAATCTACTCCAAGTCAGTTCAGGGTCCACAAAACCCAGAGCCGCACTAGGAATAGTATTAGCACCCTCTAAAGGGTCCCAAAGGGTTCCAAAGTTTGGGGATAGGACTCTAGGTCCTTTTACATCCCCCAGTTCCCCAAGTTCGAGTAGAAATCCCAGTCGAACTTTGATTGGAGATTCGAGTCCTCTGAGAGACTCAAGCAACTGGTCATGAAAGTCAAATCCAGTATTGAGTCTTGTGACTCCCAGGTAGTGTATTCTGTGTTTTCTATTTCTTCTGGCCATTGTTGCAGAGCTGCGTTGTAGTTGCCAGGGTCAGTGTCTATTGGCAAGAAAGCATGGATTGAAGGGCAGAGGATTGAGGTCCTCCAGCCTGCGAGATTAGTGTCTGGGAAGAAGTCAGTGTTCATTGGAGAGTCTTGGTTGAACATTGGGTGGAGTTTTTGAATCGGAGAGTTTGAGTCTGAGAGTTTGATTATAAAAGTCTGAGAGTCTGTGTCTAAGAGTCTGTGTCTAAGAGTCTGTGTTTGAGAAGTGTAGTGAGATAGAGGCTGAAAAGCGGTGGGGAGAATGCGCCTTATATAAGGTAGGAGCCGGTTACAAACTCTCTTTTTCTGGTTTGAGATCACAAACTCGTTATTGTGTCTACAGAAAGAAAAAAAGAGGACAAGTGGACACAAAGACAAAACGAAAATGCAGAATCTCATATGGCATATACCAGAATCTACAAACACACATGTTGTACTGATGAGCCAGGGCGCGGCTAAAAGAGCCATCCCATACTTAAAAAGCTGGTTTAAAAACGTAGTAGCTAATCTGATGTATCAATGAGTTTTGACATATTTAACGGAGTCTAGGAAATGGAAACGAGTGTTTAATGCACAGTTGCTCATACCACATGCAAGATCAATTTGTGATTTATGGTATGTGGTACGTGATACGTGGTTTTGTGCCTTTACATAAAAAAAATTATCTATGGTAATAAATGTTAATAGAGTAAATGTAAGAAATTTATTTAGGCCAAAGTATATTCTTGTATGTAACATCTGAATATATACGAGGTGAAAATGGACCATTTGCTGAAAATTATCAAATTGTAATTCGGTGCCATATGCCGATTTGCACCTAAAAAGCCATAAAAAGAGGTCACTTAAACTAGAGGAATATAAGATAAGACAGGAACTAAATTTTTTTGATTTAGACTTGTGATGTCTTTGCATGAACATATACAATCCAGAGTGTTCTGAATGGGTGCAAATTCCTGCATACAGTCGTTATTCTTCTTAACAAGTGTTAAAGGTTAATCTACTCCGAACAAAAATAGCCAGGGGTAGACCGGGGCAGGATATTTTGCCATCTACTTGGCACAGAGGTTTCCATACATATATGTTTAAAGCACTGCCCTATTACACCTAACACCTTGTATTACTAATATATTACGACTACTTTTACACTACGACTACTTTTACACTACACTATACTACAACTGCCTAGATTACAATACAACTACACACTACACTATGCTACTACACACTACACTGTACTACGACACACTACAATATACTACTACACTCTACATTATACTACTACATTCCACATTATACTACGAGTGCTACTATGCTACGACTTTTAAAACCAACATAGGTCGTTCGCAAGATATTGATGCAGTTAAGCCTACTCCGCTTGACCATAGCAATGGCTATTAAAGACCATTCACTTATGTATTACTTTGTAGTACCACTATAACACTCATATACACTTGTTAGATTCTTGTTGTTATTTATCATGTACTCTGTTTAGTATGTTTTTTTGTTAATGATTCTTCAGAAGAAGGTATCTGAGCTATTCAAGGAGTTGACAACGGCGTTGCCTAGTCAAAGGGTGTTGTTAGGTTCAAAGGGGAAAACTCTCAACATTCCATCCTGGTTCTTCGGCTTAATCATAATCCCCCCTGGTACCACGTACAATGACGGTGAAGGTATGGCACAGTGGAATGGTCATTCTTATGATTAGACAGTGTACGCTTAAGATACCTAAATAAGTAGAGCACTACCTATGGTGGATCTAATGACTAAACTAAACTATACTATACTATACTATACTATACTATACTATACTATACTATACTATACTATACTATACTATACTATACTATACTATAC
>NLAW01002053.1:0-41394 GCA_002370915.1 Metschnikowia lochheadii | reverse complement strand
TCTCTAGGCCATTACTTATACAATTGTTTAAACCACTAGTTCTATACTATCATGATATATATATATATATATATATATATATATAAAAGCAAATTGCTAGAGTGCGTGAATGGTATGTGAAGATATGATTGGGTTGAAGACCTAGTTTGGGGGATTATGTGTATTGGTTTGTTTAATTTTGCTAGTGTGGTTTGAATTGTTTTTCTACGCTGTTATGAACCATTCTGTCTTCTTGGTTTGAATCGTTTTGCCGCGCTGGTTTGAACCATTCTGTCTTCTAGGCTCGAAACTTTTTGTCTCGCTGGTTTGAATACTTTTGAAAAACACTGTATAAGTGTGTTTGGATTGTAAGGTTTTTCGGCCTTATCGTTTGTGAATAGGATTGATCTCTCTTGGCAGCAGTCAAAATGTTTGTTCAACGGGTCCCTTTTAGGTATCTGGAAAGTTTCAGCACAATGAAGATGATATTAAAACGAATAGTTTTTTGGTACCAAATAATAGTTTGCCAATTATAGATCGGTATTCCGTTCCATCACAAGGTTCTTCATCTCTTTCATTCGTGTGTTTCTCAAATCCTTTCACTTTCGCTGGTATAACATTTATCGTTACATTCATCAAGTCCACAGTTTTAACAAATAGAGCATCCATCAATATAATCACCCGATTGCAACTTAGTGTAACCATTTCCCACCACAACACAATGTTCATAACCAAGAAGGTTCTTGGCTTCTCCTAAACCCTTCATTTGAAAGCTGCTACTAAGCATTTCCTTTGTCCTCAACACCTCAGCTGAGCTGGTACTNCTTTGTCCTCAACACCTCAGCTGAGCTGGTACTAATTACCAAAAGATCATCCACATATAATGCTATGAATGTTAAGGTGTTCCTTGTCTTCTTCTGGTAGATGCATGTTTCATTGATAGCTCGTGGCCATCTTGCTGATCTCGTCATTAATCACTTGGCACCACGCAAGTGGGGCTTGTGTTCCCATGGATCTGTTTCCATGGGTCTGTTCCTATGAGGTCTGCTCCTATTAGGTCTGCTCCTATTAGGTCTGTTCCCTCTCATTAGTATGTGCCTTTGTCACGTGCGATTGTCTGCAGTCGCGGCCTATGAGTAGTGCACTTTTTTTGCACCCTCACAAACATATTCCACTTCTTTCGACACACACACACACACACACGGTCGACAATTTCTTCTCGAGCCCTTTTCTTTTCAAAGTCATTTTTTTTTCTTTTCTTTTCTTTCCTTTCTTTCTTTCTTGACGATGAGACCGTTTGTTGTGGACCCGGCAATGCACCTCCGCCACCTGGTGCTGCAGCCGGACTTTAAGGTGCTGGCTGTCCGAGACACCGAGGTCTTTTCCGATAATGGGAAAAACTACGTAGAGTTCATGCCCCGGATCCCCGTGCCTTCCCCGGTCCAAGTACAAAACTCGCCCTCTGCAAACTTGTCCAATTTGGCTGCAAACGTGTCCATGGCTGCAAACTTGCCCATGGCAAACATGCCTATGGCTGGTAACATCTCTGAAAACATGCCCAATTTTGAAACCGTGCCTAATTTTGATAATATCCCCAATTTTGATAACATGGCTAATCCTGATAATATCCCCAATCTTTCTGATAACATCTCTGGACTTTCTGGAAATGTGTTGACTAGTACAAAAGCACAGTTTGTCAACTTCCGGCCACGTGAGGCTAAGAACATGCCACTTGCTGAAAAAGTATCCGCTTGGCTCAATAACGTACCGTGGATCCAGGTGGGTGGAGATTGGGTCTCGAACTGCTACCCGGGACACGTGAGCAGCTCATCACGATCATCCAACGCCAATCTCCATGACTTGAAGACCTCTCCCACGGACCAGGATATTTTCGAGCAGCAGGCCCGCCAGATCACCCGTATCATCACGGGCAATTACTTGAACAATGGCGAAACCACGGCCAGGCCCATCACCACTGTGCACGATTTCAGCGACCAGAGGTACTCTGACGATGGCTATTTGTTTGACTATGCCCACGTAGATATGGAGAACCCATGCTAGGGGCCATTCTAGGGGGAGAAAACCCATGCTAGGGAAGAGCCCGTGGAGATTGATCGTGAATTAGATCCAGAGATCGAGTTCTTGGATATTATAGTGGCCCTGACCCTGACCCTCAGAATAGCCTTGATCCTTATAATGGCCCTGATCCTGAGAATGGACCTGACCCTCATAATGACTTCGGTTAGGTTCTAGAGTTTCAAACCGAGGGTAGAAGGGAACTAACTGGTCGCAGTTATGCACGTAGGCAGCATTATAAACCTTCCAGTATGGGCCTCGGACCTTTCTGGCCGCTTGAAATAAACCACTCCATACGTAATTCATGAATAACCCTGGACCTAGCACCAAATAAAGCGAATGAAGCGACGCAAGTATACGTGCAATCACGTGAGGCGACAGCTCATAAATATTAGGAAGCACCAAATTGAGCAAATGCACGAAAATGGAAGGATGGTCATTATGAACATGGCCAATGGAATTGAGCGCAATGTGCAGAACAACATCGGCAGCAATCTGACGATGAACCTGGTCCCGATCTGTAAGTGCATTTTCCAACAACGGAGTGATTGCAAAAAGGTAATCCTTAATAGTATAGCCATCCAAATACTCGAATAGAAAACTCAACGATTTGAGCACTCCATTCTGCACATTTTTGTCCGGGTATTGGTACTCGTTCATAAGTGCAGGAAGCACCGTAAATGGAGAACAAGTATCGGCAACGATACCAATGGCCACGGCAGTACACACCCGGAGCTGCCGTTCCTGTACCTTGAGGTTATCCAATAACATGGCCAAAACGTCCTGTGGTCCAATGGTCTTGGCGATTTCTCCAAATGTAGCATTTGCTGCCACTCTGATTCGCTTCCTTTGTGATTTTAACATATCCAACAAGTCAAAACATACCCTCATCCATTCTTTGGCATTAATGGTGTCTGGGTTTCTGCTGGCAATGAGCCCCACCAACTTGATACACTGCTCCTGCACCTTCTCGTGTCTATTCTTCAAGATAGGAGTTAAAGTGGGGAGTAACACACTAACAGAAGGGTTTTCAAGTGTGTACATGGTGTTCCGGTCCATGGTCTGGATACAGGCAAAGAGAGCACCAATAATTGAGCCTAGAACCTCGGGGAAAACTTCCCCCAATTGCTCATAAAGGAAGAGAATGAGTTTCTTCATCACTGTGGTGTCTCCATGCAGGCAGAGCAGGATGGCAGGGGCTATAGCTGAAACCAAATCGGCTGACTGTTGACGTACCTCGGCCTCGGAACTCTTGAGTCGATATAAAAGCGAGCTGAGCACCTCTGGTAAGTGGGGCTCCATTCTGGTCCCCAACACCCGAGCAGCCGTTGAAAACGCCTTGATATAAATCACACTCTTAACACTTTGTTCCTGGAATGCATACAATAAAGCATCCACAAGGGAAGCATCCTGCGCAGGATCTAGTTCCACTACCGAATCTGGTGTATTAACCAAGATCCGGTTCATGGCATCTGCAGACATCCGACGAAGATTTTCATTTGCATCTTTGGCTAGAGGAGTCAATTTCTCCACGAAAAAAGCCACATCCAATTTGGTGGCTAAAGAAAACGTTGCATCCACCACTAACCTGTAGAGCTGTGATGAATCTGCAGCCACACGTCTAGTCCAGAAATTTTTTAAGAATGGACCCACTATCAAGGTCCTATATTTTGGAAAAAGGGCCTTGGAAAGAGGAAGTTGGGCCAAAATCCGGAGAATGGATTTCTTCATGTCATCGTCAGGACTGGAAAACTCACGTGACATGATCTGCACTAACTCCTTGGTATAGTAATTAGCATATTCGGAGAAGGCCGGGTTATGATGCATGAGTGGAATGGTCAGGCCAAGACACCGGAGGAAAGAGGCCAAAGCTCGGCCCCGAGAGTGTTTGAGCCCGGACCAAACCGGCTGCAAAACCGGCTCGAACGCTTCAATTCCATGCGGATGCACAGATTCCGCCAAAAGAGCATATGTATTTGCTGTGGCCGTCCGAACCTGCACCAAGTCATCATCGAGTCCAGGTAAGAGCACCTGCACTAGCTGGTCCAAATAAGGTAATAAGGAACCACCATTTCCACCGCCCAAAAGAATGCACACGTGATGAATGATCCGGATTCCTGTATGCCGAGCATGCCAGTTCTTGCGAGACTTGATCACTGCTTTTAGAAATGGCACCACCAGAGAAATTCCCAAGGTCGTAGCCACTATGGCAAACACTCGGGCCGTGAGGTTTCGGATGAACTCATCGGGGTTATCCAAATCGGGGCGTAAAGCCGTGACGATCGATGCAAGGCCCACGGTTCGAGTGAGTGACGATACCAAGTCCCTTGCTTCAAGACGTAGGGCCATATTTTCATCAATAAGAAGCGGAGACACAGCAGAGATGATTTTGTGTGTGTAGGGCTTGATTGAGGAGCCGAGGGGGTGGAGAAGCCGTAGGAGGAGCTTGGTGAGCACATGCCGGTCGGTTTCATCGAGCGAAGGCTCTAGAAAAAGCGGAAGAATGCAAGGTAAAAAAGCTTTGGCACCATATTCAGGGGCTTTGGAAACTGCACCTTTCATGGCTTTTTTTCGTATAATCAGCAGTCCATTTTTGGCTCGGAAAACTAAGGCCATAGCTCGTAGTTGAGCGGCGTCCTGCACATAGCCCACCGCCTCCATATCCACGTTGATCAATGCAGAAAAGTGTTTCACGTCTACTTTTCGCATTGGTATACCTTCAAACTCGGGTAGGGTCTCATTGACTGAATTTGCAGTGGAAATTGATGGTGGAGGGACATATAGAAGATCCTGCATGGGCTCACTTGGCACTGATGCTTTGATGTAACCTTTAGGAAGAATCTGATCAAGCAACTCATCTGTAAGTTGAACCTTGGAGTTTGTTTTGATAGAATCTAGACTGGTTTTTTGGGGAGTAAGGCTGTTTTCTTGTTTAGAGGGAGTTTCAGAGGTTTCCTGCATAAAAGCAGGTGTCTTTTGATGATTAGACCCAAGGTTATTTTCTTGTACACCCAAGCTTTTTGGACCAGAATTAGTTTTGTGATCTTCTGAATGCTCCTTTATAAAGCCATCCCCTTTCCTGTCCTTTTTTCCCACTCCCTCTTTACACTCTTCTTCTTCTTCTTCTTCTTCTTCTTCTTCTTCTCTCTCTACGTCTCCTTTGAACCCACCATCTCTGTTCCCTTCTTTTCCCCCTTGGTCAGTTTCCGAAAACCTTCTTTTCCTAGACTCATCTTTCTTGTGTCTATTGGCCATGCGCTCCTTATAGGTCTGCACATTATTGACATCTAGCTCCACCTTATATTGCTGGTCAGCATAGGAGGGAAGTTGAGGATCGGGCCTGGACTCGGCCACAAACTCCTGCATATGCTTAGGCGCCGTATATGACGCCGTCAAAGTACGTTTGCCCATAGTATAAATATAGACTAGTGTATGTGTGGGGGTAATAAAGCAATAGTATATGAGGGTAATGGAGTAGCAGTAGCGATAGCAGTGGAGTCTTGATGCCGCGGTGTGTGTAGGAACCCGTACATCACAAAGAATCAGTCACTCAAACTACACCCCCACCCTTCAGACCACCATTAACAAGTACTTATGAATTTTTTAATAGATTTTTCCCTTGGTTGTAAATGTAGGATTAACTTGGGGACAATCGCAGAGTACCCTTTTTCGGAACCTTGTACAATTTGTCATGGGACTGATTCCTCACCTCTAGGCCGTTTCGCGTACTATAGACTGTCATATCACTAGATCACTGACTACTATACCAGACCATTCTACTATACCAGACTATTCTACTTTTTTACTAATGTACTATTTTACTATTACTATATTATAATTAATGGCTATATGAGAGTATTTAGTCGCCGTTATAAGTTTATGGATGACGGAACATTAATGTATATAAAAAAAAAGAGGCTATGGGAAAATTGTCTGGTGTACGGGTCCACATCTCATGTCCAGTCGTAAGTGAGTGAGTTCAGTGCCTCACTTCTCAGTCTTCAGTCCCTCACTTCTCAGTCCCTCACTTCTCAGTCCCTCACTTCTCACTTCTCAGTCATTCACTACTATACCTTTTTACCTTTCACCCAACACATAACCACATTTCAAAATCAAGTTAAACAGGGATACTTCTTGGTTCTTCCTTCTCAAGGTCAAATTAACACACTCATAGAATTTCCCGTTCTGCATTTTTAGTCACCAGTCACTACTAATCAGTCACTACGAATCAGTCACTACAAATTAGTCACTACAAATCAGTCACTACTAATCAGTCACCATTCACTTGATACCCACTACTACACGGTAAAAATGACATCACATCCTTCGCTTGTTTTGCTTAACCGTCACCTTACGCTTAAAGAGCCTCTGCCGTTTACACTCTTAGTGGATTCGTTGGCTCAGTCTGCAGGTCCGCTCATCCTGGAATATGTCTATAGGTCCAATGCTCCAGTCATATACCTTTCCTTTGAGACGGTATCTCCCCCCACATATGCCACAGCTTTCTATGACTGTGTAGGCAAACACGCAGAGGAAATCCGCGATTTTGTCTTATCGGTTCTGGCGCCACCCAAAAAAACATTGGTGGTGGTGGACTCACTTAACTACGTTCCGGTACATAAGCTCTCGGGCTTCATCTCCACCCTTCTTCTGCCCCACCACGCTCTTATTGCTTGTTACCATAGTGGAGTGCCTGTAGCAGGGGCCACGGGACCATCTCCACTGCAACTTCTTCTGTTTATTGCTCAGAGCACTTTTGAAGTCGAACCTCTTCTTCCTGCAGAGGAGCACGAGGGCCTTGAACAGCAAATGGCCCAGTTCCGGTTCCCCAAGGGCCTCAATTCCACTTCTTTCAAACTCAATGTTACCAATAAAAAGAAATCGGGCAAATCTTTATCTTATGTGTTCACTGTGGACCTGGAAAAACACCAGTATGAGATTTACCAGCCAAAGAAGGACGACGAACTAGATGCAGATGACGTTATGGAGGGTTTGACCACGTTTAATTTGTCTACGAGCTCCAAGCAGAAACTAGCACGTGAGCAGGTGGAGTTGCCATTTATGGAGGCACAGGCGGAGTTGGGTAAGTATGGAGGAGCTATAGTCTACGAGTTTGAGAAGGACGATGACTATGATGAGGAGGATCCTTATGAAGATCCTTTCTGAGTAAATTAATAAGCATACTATCATCTATAGTCACTACCACGTCCTAATCATTACCACGTCATAATCATTACCACGTCATAATCATTACCACGTCATAATCATTACCACGTCATAATCATTACCATGTTATAGTCACTACCATGTTATAGTCACTACCATGTCATAGTCACACATAAGTGGGATCTAAAAATACTCAGTAGAATTAATAGCTAATAATTAAATGAGTTCAAGAGTTCAAGAGTCGAAGGATACGGGGGCAAAAAGATTGCAGCACCACAATTTCACACATGGTCTCCCACTGCATTACTCACTGTGGCCCTAAGTGGCTTAACTAACGTTGATCGGACGGGAAACAGTGGTTTCCACTTGGTATGGCCGCAACCGAAAGTAACTTTTTTTGCTTTTTTACACTAAGTATATTGAAACACCATTCATGTCTAAAAAAAGACTAAAATGAAGTCTATTCACATATGTTGTACTACTAATTCACTGTACTCTATATTAAGTACACCCTAATTATTCTCTACTCTATTGCTCTATTACATAAAATAGTCATGTCCACTCTCTACTATAGTAATACTTAGTATGTAGTATGTAGTATGTAGTATGTAGTATGTAGTATGTAGTATGTAGTATATAGTATGTAGTATGTAGTATGTAGAAATCGTTCCGGAATATAATTTTGGCATCCTCCATCTTGAGACTCAATCTCTGATTTAAAGTTTTGCGACTACTCTGTTGATGACACTGTGTTAGAAGTGGAGTTTGAGGGCAAGAAGCATTCTCACTCCATGATGCACACATGGCCTGTGAGAGTTCCTACACCTGTCGTAGAAAGATTTACTGCCGACTACCCTTTGTTGACGGGTCAACGTGTCTTGTATTCTTTGTTCCCATGTGTTTAGGGTGGTATTACTAGGGTGGTACTACTTGTACAGTCTTTTTGAATACTATTCAAACCAGCGCGGCAATATGTTTCAAATCAGACTAGCAAAATTAAGCAGACCAATAATGAAAAGTGTTTCGTACTTACGACTTAAAAATTGTTAAGGATCAAGAATTTGAAATCAAATGTTTATGTGAAATCTTTATTAAGTATTTTAAAAACAGTAATTTCTCGAACTATTGGGTTGTTTAATTTTGCTAGTGTGGTTTGAACATTCTGCCGCACTGATTTGAATAGTTTTGAAAAACACTGTATTCCTGGTGCTTTTGGATGTGGTAAGACTTAGGGAAAAAAATGGTCATTCGCGCACCAGTTGTGGACTTATAAGGATGGTATAAATTCATATCTGTTATATTCCCGTTACGTCAGGTACTATGTTTACTATGTTTACTATGTTTACTATGTTTACTATGTTTACTATGTTTACTATGTTTACTATGTTTACTATGTTTACTATGTTTGCTATGTTCTTTGGTTTATGGTTCCTCAAAAAGGGGGAACCTGAGCTATTTAAGTGACGAAAAGGGTGATGAGATGGCCCAATGAGATGGCTAATCGGACATTCGGGGCCAAAAGAAAAGACTAACAAAAAAAACGACTAACAAATGAAACTAGTCGTTAGTCTCGGTGGTGGGTAACTGCCTAGTCGACTTTTGTAGGCTCTAAAAATACCCATGGGTAGCGACTCTACCCATGGCGGTTCTAACAGGTAGTAGTGAGTAGTATAAGTAATAGTGAGTAGTATAAGTGATAGTGAGTAGTATAAGTACTTAGTTCTAGTATAAGTACTTAGTTCTAGTATACGTACTTAGTTCTAGTATACGTACTTACTTTTAGTATGGATGTACTCTGATAAATTGATGGTTGTAAATATGGACGTGATAAGAAATAATTCACAAAATCAAGGTCTTTTGTTGAAGGATTATTGGGTGAACGTCACTTGGTGTCATCCTCCTTTGGTTGTTTTATATGACTTTCCGCACTGTAGTACTACTTCTTAATTTTTTCGCAGCAATACATGATTCAGACAAAAATATACTAAGGTATCAAAAATCGAAAACACTTTGGAAATGTTTAAAAAATGGGACACTATATTCTATAGCCCTTTTATTTCAGAATATGTATTCGAATGGGTAAAATTGTTGGTAAATGGTTTTTTTTTGGCTTTGGACTGCATATAATACATATACTTGATGCTTAGACCTTTTTCCGTTCCCAAAACCAAGTACCTACGACTACTTTGGGATGGGCCACCTTCTACCATAAATGTAATCCATTGCACTCAACTAAGTAAAGTAGTTTTATCTTTGAAAAAAAAAAAAAATCACTATTACATGGAAAAAAGACAGCCCGATGCGGGGCTCGAACCCGCAACCTTTTGATTGACCTTATATGTTTAAGAGTCAAATGCTCTACCGATTGAGCTAACCAGGCAATTGTTGACGATGAAAATTCCGGGTTAATTAAACTCGCTCGCAAATAGTTTTTTCTCTGTGAGTGCCTCTCTTTTTAATTATCAACATGTCTACACATGCTCGCATAATCTATTCAATTAAAACGTACCCATCTACTTCTCCTCCTTTTTCCGTCTAGTAAGACTCCGTATCTTTGTCTTCACCTTGGAAAGCTTCGAGTTCTTCGAGGCCTCCTCGAACTCCTCCTCAGTAACCACCTTTTTCGTCAACAAGTTGAAGATGGTGCCAAATGCCAAGGACATCACTGTGCATGTCAAGATGATGACATTGTACGGCATGGAGAAATCCGGAGTCGGAAGCGTCAACAACAAACTCGTGGACCTCAACTGGTACACGGTTTTACCGTCCACATCCAAGACCTTCACCACCGAAGGCGCAATAGCAAAGCCGTGGTTCGCATCGGGTGGATACTCCGAGTACAAAAGCAAGGATTTATCGAACTGGTAGGTCATGGCGATCTCTCCTCGTGCAGGCAACTCGATCTCCAACTCCAAATGGCCTGGTCTGATTCTGTCTATAGCAGGCTTATAAAACTGCGACGTGATTTTGCCCGAACCGGAAACACGAAGCGTATGCAAGTAAACACGCATAAACCAAGGCAAAGTTTCGAAAAAAACGATTTTGATTGGCTCATTGGCTGGGTTCTTGAGTTTGATCCGCATTCCACCCCGATCCTGCGAATATCCAGTGAGCGATCGAGACACCTCAATAGGTGGCAGGCCAAGTTCAGTTACCATAGACGAGTTAGAGGTGCGGAACACGGCATTGTAGTTTTCTGCACCCTGTAAAGTTTCCTCTGGCTTGACGTCATAGGTCTTCCCCTTATGCTCCATTTGCACGGACCAATCATCGTGCACATCGAAATAGATCTTGCTCTGGGCAAACTCCTGGCCCTCGAAGCCTGCACCTTTGATAGGCCTTCCGAAAATGGACTCGAGATCCCATTCCACCTCCACAGAGTCTGCAAGAGGGAAACACACCCACACATCATTTTTCTTTGTAAGGTCACATCTCAACTCTTCACCAGGTGTAGGTTTGGGGATTCCACCCTCCTTGATACGGCGCAATGAACGGTTGACATCGATCACATGATGAATATTCTGGGACAAGTTCAAATGGCACTGTTTCAGGTCCACATCACAGTCGGTGACAAGGTCAATGCTCATGGAATGCCACAACGAATCGTAAAGTTTATGGCCATCCAAAAGCGACGAAACACCCGCTTTCCCCCGTGTAGGCAACATCTTCAAGAAAGGTGTCAAGTTCTCCGTGCAAATAGGCTCATCCGGAAGTGCAGCCCGCATCAAGAAAAGCGTATTGTTACCCAGAGAATCAGCCACATAATCCAGACCAATATCATGCACATCATGGCGGGGAAACGTGGTAATGGAGTCATCAATGAAGTTCAAAGACGCACAGAAAAAACCAGAGAGTGACTCCGCCAACTTACGCCAACTTTGACGAGCGACAGCCAAATTGGGAGCCTCAATCGTGGCAAGAACCTCCACCCCTGTACCTCCACTCAGAGACCCGTTTTGAGGCAACCGGCCCCAGGTCTCGCTATCCCACCAACCTTGAGTAAAGCGTAAATGTAACTGCCTAGTATTTGTGGAACGGATGATGGGTTCAATGGATTTTGGGAACTGGCCATAATGGTAGATCAATATCTCCGAGCCAGACTCCTTTTCCCCACTTTCAGGGGTCTCGTATTCAAGAGGAAACGAGGGCAGAGTGGAGTTAAAGGCAAAGGATGCCAACACCTTATTGCGAGGCAACGGCTTCAACGTGAGCAGTTCTGCATACTCAGCACTCACAAGCCACGCTATGGAGATTATCGCTAGGACAACCTGTAGTATGGACGTCATATGTGTACGTGTATAGGTGAATAGATGTGGTGAATAGATGTGGTGGAGTGTGTGGTGTTAGTGAGTGCGGTGTTAGCGAGTGAGGTGTTGAGGTACCGCGTAACCAGTACGCCAGTACACCAGTTTCATAATGTACTCTCACTCTACAATACACATGTATACACACTAGTACTACACTTTACCCAGGCTAGCTGAGAGAACAGTGTTAATTGGGTGGGAGGAATGTGTATATGGGGGGGGGGGAGATGTTTTGAAGCGGGGGAGTTGGTTTATATGCCGGAAATCCAAGATGAATTTTTTTATAGATCTCAATAACTTACCCCATGTTTATAGCGATCCACATTATGAGATCTGGCTAGATGATTCTGCTCTGTCAATTTTCACGAAAATTTTAAACAGACAAGATGGTCGCGTGGTCTAGTTGGTTACGACATCTGCTTCACACGCAGAAGGTCCCCAGTTCGAACCTGGGCGTGATCAGTTTTTTCTTTTTCCCAAACCACACAACACAGACATCTTTAGTGAATTCTGCAATTTTTTTCTTGGATATTTTAATATGTGAGCCCTAAATTGTAATCAAGCAGTAAATGGAAGAAAAATGTACATTTTTATGCTATAGATCTCTATTTACAAGACCCGTACCTCTCACGATGTTCTAGATCCCATACAAAACTCAGCGCACCAGTACACCCAAGAAGGTCGCGTGGTCTAGTTGGTTACGACATCTGCTTCACACGCAGAAGGTCCCCAGTTCGAACCTGGGCGTGATCATTTTTTTCTTTTCATCAACTAGGAAAAGTATCTCCAGTAGCATTTCATTTTTTAAATAGAGCTCGGGCCATTAATGGAGAGAAATCTCACTTCTCACAGACACACAAAGAAACGACAGATTCAAAAAGCGTATTAGGAAATGAAATTAGGGATCGACATGTAATACTCTACAACATGCAAACCGTGAACATTGAATAGCTCCTGAAGATCTTCATATGGATATTGATACACACTAACGTGTATGAGTAGGTTGTAAGAAGACGCAACCGTAATGCGAGCGACGGAATAAGCATGTTGAGTGTGCAGTCCGTGCATCATGCCTTGCAACCATATGTTTCAAGAAATCCCGCCCCCACACCTGTGTTTCAGAATATCCCTGAACACAAAAGCAAGTCTATATAGTCTTGCTGTTTCCCCAAGAATTTTGGTCCTCAGTTTTTTTCTGCGCGGAAAAGAAAGAGAAATAGGAACAGGAATGCAAGTAGGATTAGAAATAAAAAGAGAAATCTAAAGAAGAACTTGAAACGAAAACTACAGCCGGAATCGGTAACTAAGTGACTAAGTTGCTTCTGAGTTAATTCTGAGATACTTCTAAGTTACTATTGTCTGAACTAAAGATTATTGATTCACTAGTTATTCAGTTCCTTCAGTGATAGTGACAACTACTCAGTAAGTACAGTGACAGATCCAGAAATAGACAGATCCTACCACTGAATCACTACTACTGAATCACTACTACGGAATCACTACTACTGAGTCACTACTACTGAAACACTACAGCTGAAATACCACTACTGAGTTACAACAGTTCCAGTTCCATGTTTAGTGACACTTTCAGCTACCACCTATCTGTTACCCAGCTACTCCGTTTCCAATTTGAAAGACACTTCCAGTTCGTTCGTAATAACCCTGTGTTCTCCAAAACTTTGTTTCTTTTTAAAGTCAAAGGCAAAGTTCTAGCATTTGGTAGGGTAACGAAGTTTAAGTTGAAATTGCTTTCAAACCAATCATTCCAGGGAAATTCAACCAGCTGATCTTGCTGTTACCAAAAACTTGTGAGCTCCTGAAGTGACAGTTGAAGCAGTAGTGGTGGATGATCTTAACTTAACCGGCAAGGAGGAGAACGGACAACCGTCTGAGACTACCGGAGATGTTGCTGTAAATTTCTACATTTGGATGAGAAATTGAGGTAGAGAGCTAGTGGGTCTGAGAGTTAGTGGTTCTGAGAGTTAGTGGATCTTCAGAATATGTGTATGTCTTCCAATTATAAATCGATTGGTGAAGTACATAGACTAGAAATGTTCGCCTCTTATACTCCAAGTTGACCCCTTTTAACAAGAAATTCGTCTATCTATCTATCTATCTATCTATCTATCTAGAAAGAAAGAAACAATGGGTGGTTGAACCTTGTTGAGTCCTTTTTGATTGAGTCCTTCTTGATTGAGTCCTATTCGATTAAGTCCTTAGCTCAGCACTGTTTGTCATTCAACAGTTACAATGAGATGAAGACTAAGATGACTGTTTTCTTGAGTTCTAGAAAGAGGAAAGGGCATCTACGTTATTATCTCCAGAATCAATATCTACTCTGATTCCATCACCTCAAGAGCAGACAGGCCCAGGAACCCAGCTATCGTCCATGTAACCAACCCAAAGAAGAATACAAAAGTGGCAGAAGAGACAACATTTGGTATCATTGAAGAAGAGCTTAGGAGAGTATGGAAGTCCACAATGTCTAAACCAAAACGAAGAAATCATTCAAGGGGACAGCTGGAAGTCAATAGATATGTGGGAAGTGAATATCAATCAATGAGAGTTATTGACAGAAAAAAGTGTTTTTAGGAGAAATTAAGCAGATACTGGAAGAACCCCGATCAAGCTAATACCCATTTTTCGCTGTAGTATTTTTTACATAAAGTGGTATATGCAAAACTACGTCAAATTAAACTCTCAAAGACATGTTCAAGAGTTCAGAACTGTGTTCTATTAGACTTTAAATGTGGGAACAATGATAATGATGAATCAATGACTGAGGATTGTGAGTGAGGATGGTGATGAGACAGAATATGAGAGCGGTAGTGAACAGAAGAATTGATTGACCGATAGGTGCAAAGATGACACTTATGGGTTTCAGTCTTGACCGAAAAAAACTCTGATTTGAGCAGAAGGCTGATTTTATTCTTTAACAGGAACTTCAAGAACTTCAAGAACTTCAAGAGTTTATAGAGTCAACTAGCCGAGTTTGCTTCCCCTGGTATAATGCAATATGTGATTCAGACCAAGCTAGAGAAAGACAAAGACACGAGAGATTGAAGAAGATAGAATCCATGGTTGAAGAAGATAGAATCCATGGTTGAAGAAGATAGAATCCATGATTGAGGGGAAACAGAAGAGAGAAACAGAAGGAAGGGTAAGAAAGAAAGAAACAGAAGAAATGGGGAAGAAAGAATATGGGATATTGACAAGGCATTACTTTCTGCATCAAGTAAGGTCAAAAAGCTCAAAAAGCTCAAAAAGATTAACGAGAAGATATGATGTGTACCATGAGATCCAGAATTCTAGTTTGGTATTGACAGAAGCATTGGGCAGTGAAGTTCTGGTTGGAAGAAGAGACGATTGGAAAGCCCAAGCTCTTCAGAAGAATCATTGATTTCATTCTTGATTTCGTTCTACACTCCAACCAACTAGTGATTGGTCTCACTTACTTTTTCCACTCCTAAACAGCAATCTTCTAAGCTGTGGGTTTAAATACCAGCGAGACTGGTTTGGTATTTTGCAGTGGTTTCAAACTAGCATACTCACAGAGACCAAGACTCACAGAGACCAAGATCCACAGAGACCAAGACTCACGGAGACCAAAACTCACAGTGACCAACACACTTACAAAGACCAACACACTTAGAGAGACGAGAGAGACTAGAAGACGTACAGAGACTAAAAGGAACTTCGAGGAACTTCGAGGAGCTTCAAGGAACTTCATGATTTGTCAAAAGAAGACTAGATCTCATAGTATTAGAACTACAGAAGATCAGTCTATACTGACTGCAAAAAAAGACAGCTTTCTGAAAATATGACCATTACTGGGCCATGTACACTAATGATTTGAATGATGAGAAAGAAGGAATGGTTTAGCCATTAAAAACATACTACCAAAAAGGTCCATACAGATACCAATTAGATTTATTAGAGAACCAGAGACTAAGAGACAGAGACTAAGAGACAGAGAATCAGAGACTCAGAGAACCAGAGACTCACCAATGTATCAAAGTTGGACAATCAATTCCCAAACAACAGTCGAAGAGGGTTTAAAAAGATAAAATGATAAGATAAGAACTGTCGAAATATAATGATGACGGTTTTAATGATTTGAAAGAAGTGGTGCCTTTGAGGTTGATCTGTCTTTTGGAAGTACCTCATTTCCACTAATGACGAAGTAGTTGTATTTCCTTATCAACAAAAAATAGTTTGAAATTGTGTTTTTTGTTTAAAATCCATATTTTCAAGTCTACAAGATGTCAGTATATGGATTGATGTTTACATATATCTTATTCATCATGCTAGTATTCCTAAGTAATACCAAAATCATCTGGCTATCCCAAAAATTTTAAACTCAACAAGTTGGTCGCGTGGTCTAGTTGGTTACGACATCTGCTTCACACGCAGAAGGTCCCCAGTTCGAACCTGGGCGTGATCAGGTTTTTTTACATTCCAAAATCTCGAAACACCTGCGCGCCAGTCTTACATACCGCGCGTATCATCACATCAAACACCACCCAAACAGCATCCACAAACATACTACAAGATACAACTCACTACACACCCCAAAGCATGGATGCTAATGTTCTACAGCAGCATAAAGAAAATATAACCCCGCTCCCCGTGGGCCGTCTGGCCAGCAAGCTCGGCAAAGCGCTAGGCGAAAGCCGGTCGCGTACATCTCTAGCCTCCCAAAGAGAGCTCCTAGAGGCCAAACTCCTCCTGGATGAGCTCGACGATCCGCTCCAAGAGTACGTGAATTACATAGAATGGATCCACAACCACTACCCCCAAGGGGCCAATGCCGAAAGTGGCCTCTTGGGCGTTTTGGAGCGGTGCACGTCCTTTTTCCGGGACGCCGACCACTACAAAAACGACCCCCGATATCTCAAGGTATGGCTCGAGTACGCGGCATATTCCGATTCGCCAAGGGATGTTTTTGTGTACTTGGCCAAAAAACGCATTGGGTGTGAACTCGCCCTCTACTACGAGGAATTCGCCCGGTTTCTCGAGGTGCGCCACGCTTACACCGACGCCCAGGAGGTCTACGAGGTGGGTATGGAGCGCAATGCGCGGCCGTTTGCTCGCCTTCAACGCTCTCTCGCGGCCTTCACCAAGCGCACCACCGAGTCGCAGCCCACGGGCTCCCTGGGTGCGGGCAAGGAATTGCAGCCCTCGCGAAGTGCGCACAGTTCAGGCCTCCGACAGATCTTGGGCAAGAGGACAGCCGAGGAGGCGGCCGAGGAGACGGTCGATAGGGTGGCCGAGCGGGCCTCTGATAGGGTGGCCGACAGGATTACCGATAGAGTTGTCGACAGGGTGACCGATAGAGATATGGGGAATGCATCCGAGATCCGTTCCAATAACCACAGTGTTAATTTTGGTGGAATAGGAGGCAGTCTTAAGAAGAGGGTCACAGTATACGGAGACCCAAGTCGAGTATCGATCAAAGACGAGGTGTTCAAGAGCGATGAGAGTGCAGTGTTGGCACCGCTTGGGGCAGGTATCGAGAACAAAATCGCAGCCAGGCCCTGGAATGGCGAGGTGTTGAAGCAGAAGTTGGGGCCCGAGAAAAAGGCTGCCAAGTTTCTGGTGTTCAAGGATACCGAGGAGGCAAGTGACCTGGTAACTCAGCAAACGGCATTTGAGTTGGTCCTCGAAAACAACCACAACTATACGGTGATCCGCAACCCGGGCAAGGCTCCAGAGAGACTAGCAGTCAATCTCAACTTGCTCTATGCGTCTCTGGGCGAAGAGACTTGTCTAGCAGAACTTCTCGGTCTGCTATCAAAGAGAGAGACGGACGAGCAGACAGACAAACCAAGAGAGAGACATACCACTGAGAGGGCTTCAGAGAGGGCTTCAGAGAGAGCTTCAGAGAGAGCTACAGCGAGACATGATGTTATAGAGAGAGCTACAGAGAGAACATCGGAAAGAGAGCCTAATTTACAAAGAATGGAAAAGAGACCTCTTGAAATGAGAGTTTCAAGGCAAATCGAGACTAGAGACCAGGAGTTAAAAGACGACAGACATCTTAATTTGAGGAATGAGAATTCGAGGAGTGAGAAGCTGGGGAATTCGAAATTGAAAGACAGATCAGGGTTCGGCCATGAAAATGACGGAGTTCCGAGACTAAGCAATAGAGGGTCTAAGGCCCAAGACCAAGAAGGTGACCATACATTCACAATACCCTTGAGAGATGAAAATACCACGCAGATGGCCAAGTCGCCCACAATGACGTTATTCTCTCGGCTCACTACCAACGAAGTGCTTGGTATGTTCAACGATGCTGCAAACAACTTCCAACTGGACGATGAGTCCATGAGAGTCACTGAAGAGTCTACCAACTATGATGGCTTTGTGACGGAAACCATCCATGCAGAGCCTGAACAGGCAGCCACTCCGCCCACCGACCACTACGATTCGGGAAGCTCTCCTTTTTTGGAACGGCCATAAACTAAGCTTATTTCTTTTTCAGTTTAGGGCCAATTGGTGGAATTAGTGGGAGTGCATTACGGGACCGGCTCGGAACCAGGAACCATGTCAAGCGCGCCCCGCCAAGGCTTTTCTTCGCACAGCACTGCACACAGGCCAACGATTCTGATCAAACTTGATGGAATAGATAAAACAACAGAAGCAACTGGAAAAGACCTTGACATTTCCAGAACGATCCGAGTACGGAAAAGAACCTGTCCTACACAAAACCTCGGAAGCTGTTGCTAATCTTTTTCGCCTTTCCTACTTACACACACACACATCTCATCTCATGACTATATACCGCAAGTCGGACGGCCCACTTCTGAAAAATCCCGTGTCGTTTCACACTAACGTGTTGATCATGGGAGGCGCCTATGCAGGGCTCTCTGCCTTGGTGGCAATGAAAAACCATCTCAGGCAACGGGGAATGATGCAAAAAATATCTGTGACGCTCATAGAGCCCAAGGCAGGCCTTCTAAATGTGTTAGGGATCCCGCGGGCCATTGTCAGCGAGGAATTTGCCAAAACACAGTTCATCCCGCTTCAAAACCTCGAGGATCTTCCCTTTGACCATTTGGTTTCCGACGACCCCACGGTGCTTGAGACCATGGGTCCCGAGATCAGGCCTAAAAACAATGATTATATTGAAATCACATATGTGCAGGGCCGAGTCACCGACTTGAAGAGCAAGAGTGCTGAATACGTGCTCAACAACAACGCTAAGAAAAGTGGCAAGATCGAGTTTAACTATGGTGTTCTTGCCATGGGCAGAAACAGGCAGTGGCCCACGTCGCCTTTGGCCCACAACTTCGACAGCTATATGCAAGAAATGCTGGAGTTCAACACCAACATCAGCCAGTGCAAGCTGATTGGAGTCATTGGAGCCGGTGCAGTGGGCATTGAGATTGCTGGAGATATCAAGCACCGATACCAAAACCTAGAAGTCTATTTGATCCATCCTCACGACACGTTTCCCCCGGAACCCCTCCCTGAAGATTTCCGAGCAGCGGTGCGCAAGTCATTGGAAGACAGCGGAGTCAAAGTAATGACGGGTTACCGAGTTAAGAGTGAGCTGGAAGACAATGAATTGGAGTTTTACAATGGCGAAAAATTGCGGACCGATTACAATTACTGGTGCAATGCGTTCAAGAACAATGTGGACATTTTGACCAAGGACTTGGTGCAGTTTGTTGATGAAAAGCTTAACGTCAAGGTCAACGACTACCTTCAGCTTACCAACGAACATAAGCACCTCCGGCACATGTTTGCCATTGGAGACCTTGTGGACCTGCCCATCATCAAGTCGGCTGGATGGGCCCTCTACATGGGTCGGCAATGTGCGCGCAACATTGTCTCGTTGATATTCGATGATGAGTTGGTGGAGCAGATGCCGGATCTTTCGCAGATGCCCAAAGGCATGGTTTTGGTGGCCGGTAACAATGACTTGATCTCGTCGTTGGACGGAGCGTTGGAGGTCAACAATGAGGGCTTCGTGGAGGAGTACAAGGACTACTGCATAGGGAAGATCAGAGTGACCCTAGGAGCATAGTCTTCCACAGAAAACTAGAGACATTCATGGATAAAAATAGCAGAGATAAAGATGACAGAGATGAAAAAAAAAAAATGTCGGACAAATGACGAACAAATGACGGACAAATGATGAACAATTCATGGACACAGATGAAAAGTCTAAACCGAAGAAAAGAATTCTTCATTCAATCTTCATTCAATTGAAGGAATTATTTGGCATGTGGTGAATTCTTGGAATATCACTCTGTGATTGGCTAATGGATTAAGGTTTTGGGTCCAGCACGAATCAATGGATTCCTATTCATTATTACAATGAATTAATTGCTTGGCTGATTTCCAATTCCTTTGGCCTTTAACTGGGTTGATAATTTGGGTCGTTACAATTCCTTCTGGCTTTTGACTTGTGGATGCTACATTGATTTACAGTTGGTACAATGGTACAATGGTTGCTAATTGCTAAAGTGGAGAGATGACGATTTTCAAAGATCAAATTGGGTTAAATTCCGAAGACCTCAAACTCAATGGCTATTTTTTTTTTTTTTTTTTTTTAAAACCCCCCCCAAAACCCGTTTATTTTTTTTTTTTTTTTTTTTTGAAAACCCCCTCCAAAACCGTGTATATTTAGTTATTGGACCGTCCAGTCGTTCTCCATTATTCAAGACTTTGTTAGTAAATAGCATAAAACAATCGGTCAGCCGCGCGCACTACACGTTAGTGGGCGCAGTCTACAACCATCAGTCTACCTTTTGTATTCATTGAAACAAGACCTCCGACGCCCAGAGACCTGCATTTTCGTGCATATTGCTGCCGGACGTCCTTATAGTCAAAACACTCTACCTGCACGTAAAAAAACGGTGCTTTTCTGACCGCTGTGGCCTATTCTACGTCTATTTAAACCTCTTTCGGGTCGGTTCCCCTACAACTCCCCCACCACGCCATTTAACGGAGGTCAAAAAGCGTTGTGGCGAAAGAGAAGCTACCCAAGAAGAAGCCCTGAAAATTTCAGCCCTCTGCCATGAGTCTATCACCAGAAGATCACTCTACGCCGCAGGGCCGCCGGAGAAGGGGACTTTCTCTACGGACACAGCTCCTCAACAAGGCTTTGGCTAGTCTGATGAATCCGTTTGCCGATAAGACCACCAGCAGTGAAAATTTGGAGGAAAACGGCCAGAAACCCGTGGAGTTGGAGGAAATCAATGCCGAATCGGGGAAAAATAGCCCTGGATCGATATTTAGCCCCAAATCTGGAAGCCCCAGTCCGGAATCTTCCGAATCTATGCCCAGAATCACTGTGGATGCTCCTGAAGAGGTACCCAAGTACCCTCCTAAGGGCCAGAGTCCATACTTATTCTCACAGTTGAACATTTCTCGATCCACATCCCGCCTAAATGGGGACCAGAGTAGCGGATACTCCCAAAACAGTGATTTTTCGGGTTCATCCGATTTGCCCCAAGGCGGGGCCGACTCTCATGGCCAGCGGCGTCGACTTTGGCTTCGAAGAAAGGCTCTTTCCAAGTGGAATCTGTGTCTACGTACGTTTCTGCGCAAAATCAGCGGCCGGTCCGACTTAGGCAAGTCTGAAAATGGACGAGTGATCCCCTTATGTGTTTCACCCGAAAAGGCTAACCTTATCTTCAATGACCAGTTCTATAGTGCTACTGAAAAGGGCTATATTGATGAGAGACTGACCTACGCTTACTGCTCCAACGCTATCACCTCATCCAAGTACACGTTGTACTCGTTTTTCCCAAAGCAACTTAAGGCTCAATTTTCTAAGGTGGCCAACTGCTACTTTATGGTGGTGGCAATCATGCAAATGGTACCTTCTTGGTCCACCACCGGAAAGTTCACCACCATAGTTCCGCTCTTGATCTTCATGTCCATCTCCATGGCACGAGAAGCTTCCGACGACTGGAAACGACATGGTCACGACAAGGAGGAGAACAACAAGAAAACGTGCGTTCTCCGGGAAGATGCCAATTTGAGCACTCTAGACACCCATTCCATCACCACCATCATGACAGAAACCATACCTGTGGGAGGGTTCTCCAATAATGACTCGGTATTGAGTGTGGCGTCGGCCAGTCCATCTGCATCGGAAATCTCTAGCCCGGAAGCCTTGGCCCGTTACAATATGAAGACTTATCCGGTGTGCTGGAAAGATGTCAAAGTGGGGGACATTTTGGTGATCAAAGAGAATGAGTGGGTGCCCGCAGACATTGTTCTCTTGGCCGCAGCAGAAAACGAGGCTTTTGTGGAAACCATGGCGTTGGATGGAGAGACCAACCTTAAGACAAAAATTGTGCATCCTGAACTAGCCAAGGAAACAAACTCGATTTCCCGACTTAAAAACCTTGCCAGCTTGGTGACAGCCGAAGATCCCAATCCCGACCTCTACAATTTCGAGGGCCATTTCAAACTGTCCCAAAAAGACCATGCATTGGGCCCCGATAACGTCATTTATAGAGGCAGTGTGCTCCGGAACACCGGGTGTATTTTGGGGTTCGTGGTGTTCACCGGAGAAGAGACCAAGATTCGCATGAACAACGTGCGTAATCCCCGGATCAAGGCCCCCAAGCTCCAGAAAAACATCAACTATATTGTCATCTTCATGGTGTTTGTGGTGCTCTCGTTATCGTCATTCTCGATGATGGCCCAGAGACTCTTTTATAACCGCAAGAGGAAATCCATGTGGTACACCTATGAGCAGGACGTGGGAGTGGCCGCTACGTTTATGGGATTTGTCATCATGTACAACACACTCATTCCACTCTCGTTGTACGTGACCATGGAGGTCATCAAGGTCATGCAGCTTTTGTTTTTGCAGTACGACATCGATATGTACGAGACAAAAACAAATACTCCTGCAGATGCAAAAACCGCCACCATTCTTGAGGAGTTGGGCCAGGTGTCCTACATATTCAGCGACAAAACTGGCACTTTGACCGATAACAAGATGTTGTTCCGAAAACTCAGTGTGTGTGGAACCAGCTGGCTTCATGATGTGGATATGGAGGAGGAATTCAAGAAATCAGGACTCTCTAGGGCCAAAAGCACTACTTCCATTGTACGTGAAAGCATGGAGTTATCTTCGGTGGAGAAAAACTCCAAGTGGAGGGCGCTGGCACAGCCTGAAGCCGAACAAGAGATTCCCAACTCCTTGAGTCTTCTCAAGCACGTCCAGACCCACCCAGAAACGCTTTTCTCTCAGAAAGTGACGTTCTTCCTCTTGAGTATTGCTCTATGCCACACGTGTCAGCCCAAAAAAGACGAGATACCCAAGGGATACCGCAACCGATCGCTCACCAGCTTGGATAACTTCGACGAGGATGCTTCAGAGGATCACGTGACCAACGATGCCTCCATTCAGTACCAAGCAGCATCACCGGATGAATTGGCGTTAGTGCAGGCCGCACGTGACCTTGGCTTTGTTGTAGCCAACCGGCAAAATAACCAAGTCACCATCAAGACGTACCCCGAAGGGTTTGGGCTGTTCCCCAAATATGAGAGTTACGAGGTGCTAGATGTGGTGGAGTTTTCATCAGTACGCAAGCGTATGTCTATAGTGGTGAAGTTCCCCGACTCTCGCATTGCTGTTTTCTGTAAAGGTGCCGATAATGTGATTTTGGACTTGCTCAAGAACTCAACCATGGCCAAGCAGAAGGCCCGTGAAATCGCTAGCAATTCCCACGACCGTAAGGTCATGGAGGCAGAGGTAGTTCTCCAGAACAAGCTCTCCAATGATCTTGATTCCAGGACCTCGTTCCATTCCACCAGAGACACTTTTGAGATTGCACAGAGGCTCGGGTCCATTGATGGGCTGATGATGCGGGAAAGTCAGGATTTGAATGAGATTGCCCGCAATGCAAGACTCAACTTACACTCACACCAAGCGAAGAGATATAGTTTGGACGCTACTGCCAAGAATATTACCTCGGATAAATTGCTCATCAACGAGGAATTTGTGATGGAGAAAACCTTGGAGCATATTGAGTCGTTTTCCACCGAGGGTCTACGGACGCTTCTTTACTCGTTCAAGTGGATCAGCGAGCCCACGTACCAGAAATGGGCCGAGGCATACCAAGCAGCCAAAATCTCGGTATCCAACCGGTCGGAGCAGGTGGAAAAAATCGGAAGCCAAATCGAGGACAATCTCCTGTTGTTGGGAGCCACTGCTATCGAGGATAAGTTACAGGAGGGAGTCAGTGAAGCCATAGTCAAGTTGCGTCGTGCAGGCATCAAGATCTGGATGCTTACCGGAGACAAGAGAGAAACGGCCATCAACATTGGCTACTCGTGCCAGCTCATCAAAGACTACTCTACAGTGATTGTGTTGAGTATTGACGAAGGAATGGAGAAGTTGACGCAACGAATCCAGACCAGCATATTGGAGATCGAGCTGGGCAACACTGCACATAGCGTGGCGGTCATAGATGGAGGAACCTTGACGGAGATTGAAAGTGATCCCACAGTCATGAGTATCTTGGTGGAGCTTTGCATCTTGGTGGACTCCGCCGTGTGTTGCCGGGCTTCCCCATCGCAAAAGGCCAAGATGATCAACTGTATCCGGGAAATCAAGAAGAAGGACGTGACTTTGGCCATAGGCGATGGAGCAAATGATATCGCCATGATCCAAAGTGCAGACATTGGAGTTGGAATCACTGGAAAAGAGGGTCTCCAAGCAGCAAGAGCAGCAGATTATTCCATTGCACAGTTCCGGTTCTTGATCAAGTTACTCTTGGTCAATGGTCGTTACAACTATATCCGCACATCCAAGTTTGTGTTGATGACCTTTTATAAGGAGTTGTTGTTCTACTTGACCCAGTGTATCTACCAACGGTATACGCTTTTCCTGGGTCTGTCGTTATATGAGTCATGGTCTTTGTCCATGTTCAATACGCTCTTCACGTCATTGCCGGTGCTCTGCATAGGTATGTTTGAAAAGGACTTGGATGCTTCCACATTGATAGCTGTTCCCGAACTCTATTCAGCCGGACGTCTCTACCAGGCGTTCAACCTTAAGGTGTTTTTGTTCTGGATGTTTTTGGCTGCATTACAGAGCGCTGGAGTATCGTTTATGATGTTCTTCTGCTGGGGCTTCACTGCTCTCAAAGACAACTCGACGTTCCCCTTGGGAAATGCATCTTTCTGGGCCTTGATTATTGTGATCAATATCAAAGCACAGTTCATTGAAACCCACAACATCCAGTGGCTAGCCATTGCATCCAGTGCGATCTCCATATTGGGTTATGGTCTATGGAACCTTTTGATCATGGCACTCCAGCGGCCCAAAGAGAAAACCATTTACTTTGTGGGCTACGGGCTCGTGGAGTTTGGCGAAGACGTTACATGGTGGTGTGTGATTCTTCTCACGGTGTGTGTGCTTCTTCTCTTTGACTTGCTCACCAAAATCGTCAAGTTTATCTTCAGCCCCGGCGACACGGAGATCTTCCAGTACTTTGAGAAGGACTTCCACATGAAGAAGTTGTTTGAGCAAAACGCCATCAACGAATTATCCCAGGGCTGGTTTTTCCAGAGAGATGCCTCCACCACGCTTCGGAAGATCCGTGCACTCTTGGGCATCAAGTCTAAGCACGATGAAGCAATGCTTGAACCCGGGTCTTCGGGGTGGAGAAAACGGGCCGGTACTAGCCCTCAAGATGGAGAGCTTCCGCCTGGTTCCGAGGCCTATGCACTTAAAAAGAACTATGAGATCTTGCCCAGTGGGTCGAGGTTCAAGGTGCGGAAGAAGAATGCGTTGGTTTCGAAGATTGAAAAGAAGTTGCAGAGGGGAGATAAGAATGTGGATGAGATCATTGAAAATAGAATGAGAGGTCTTCACGATACATCAGACGCATGATTCCACCATTACAACTTATGATTCCATTCTCACAACTTCAGTGCATGATTTCACTCCATATCCACTCTAGGTATCGTTTGGACTGTTACATAGATCCAGCATGAATAGTATATTGGGCCTGGCCATGCATATATTGGGCCTGATTATATTCAGATACTTCTACTATAATACATAGAATTCATTGGTATTATGGTTCAACACTATGCCACATTACTTATACAGTATTAAAGTACATTTACAGCAAGTTTCCCAATACTTAAGCTACAAGCTCCCAGAACTCATGGTTCTGTCAGTGAAGCAGTGAAGTAGTTAAGTAGTTAAGTAGTTAAGTGGTCAAGTGGTAATACTCTGTGCCTTCACTTCTTTATGACTGACTCACGGTATAATCACTGAGTATGTTCCACTAGACCTCGAACGACCGGATTTTTCCCATGACCAAGCTTAGCATTGGAGTTATATTTCTCAGCTGCATCAGTAACTGGATACAATGAATACTTGTGAGTTTCAACCATCTCTAAGATTCGTATATCCCAAGGGAAGAAATCATAGTGTGGAGTATAGAGAATAGAGACGAATATGTAGTGGGATTCAAGTAGTACGTAAGGAATAGTATATAATAGACAACTGATGTAATATCCACCTGTTATACCTAAGTAATCTACCTTAGTACTGTGCCGTAGTGCTATACCTTATTACTATACTTATGTACTATACAATACTGCAATACCTTAGTAATATACCTTGATACTACAGTCTTTTTGAATACTATTCAAACCAGTGCGGCAATATGTTTCAAACCACACTAGCAAAATTAAGCAGACCAATAATTAAAAGTGTTTCGTACTTACGACTTAAAAATTGTTAAGGATCAAGGATTTGAAATAAACTGTTTAGGTCAAATCTTTATTAAGTATTAAAAACAGTATGTTCTCGAACTATTGGGTTGTTTAATTTTGCTAATGTGGTTTGAATCGTGTTGTCGCACTGGTTTGAATACTTTTAAAAAACACTGTATACGTTAGCACTATACCTTACTGCTATATTCCTATACTACTGTACCTTCTACTGTTAGATTCGTAACATTTTTTGTTTGATACCTAATAGTTATATTCATTGATGATTCCCCAATAGAGACATAATTTGGACATGAGTTTGTATATGTATGTATACCTTTCATCACGCACTATTCAGTACTCAGTACTCAGCACGCACTCATGACGTATACTCATCACGATACGAGAACGCTTGGTGGGTTTCGTTATTGATATTCACTCCACCCGAAACCTTTACCTTCATCTGTCATTTCCTTCTTTTTAACCAGGACTCTATGATAATAGTATTTTTCCTAACTGAAAGAATAGTAGTTGTCCATTTCAACAGCAGTAGTATAATGGAGGATACTGAGGTAGTGGGATAGTGGTGGTGCCACAGTGCCATAGTACTATATTTTTTTGAGTAGTAGTACCAAATGAGTACCAGTAATAGTATTAGAGGTAATACCAGAAGTAGGGCCAGTAGTAGAGTCCAGCGACTGAATACTACCTTATACATTTATATACAGTGTTTTTCAAAACTATTCAAACCAGGCTCCAGATTTAAGAATTCAGAATATTGAATTCTAATGAAAGTTGGTGCTTGAAACATTCCGCCATCTGGTTTGAAAGACTCTGCGAAGGGGTACGGACGTTTTCAATTATTGGTTTGTTTATTTTTGCTAGTTCTGGTTCCAAACATTATGGCCCCCCTAGTTTGAATAGTTTTGAAAAACACTGTACGCTGTGGGTGCGCACTCCCATGTCCATGTACATAAAGCCTATACTGGTCAACCTTACAACCTTATATCATACGGATGACAAGTCAACCACTGAAAATACAAAACTGAGTTCTAGACTAGCTCTAATTATACATACTGGTATAAATTCTAGGAGTAGCAAGAAAGGGAGAAGTAGGGGTCTATGTGCCGGAATGAGCTAAACGTAGGGTCAAATTTCTCCCAAAACGTCACTAAAAACGCACATACAAAAATATTATTTTTTCAATTCATTAAAAATGAGACTTAAATGTGTCTCAAAAACATTGGATCCTTTAATTTTATGTCACAAGGGTTTTCGATTTTTGCGGACCAGTTGTATTTTAAAGCTATTGTCTTTTCGCACAATTTAGCAAGTAATGGGAAATTTCGCAGCCAGTACTTACCCACCAATTCCTCGCCCCAAATATTGGCCCCACTAAATCTTGGCCCTACTAAACCTTCGCAATGGTATTATAGATGATCAAGTAGAAGCTTAATAGAAGTTTAATAGAAGCTTAACAGAAGCTTAACAGAAGCTTAACAGAAGCTTAACAGAAGCTTAACAGAAGCTTAATAGAAGCTTAATAGAAGCTTAATAGAAGCTTAATAGAACCTTAATAGAGGAGATGCTGTACTGTAAGTACTAGTACTACAAAGTCAGAGTGTCATGTATAAACCCGGGTTATAGTGTCTTGTCTAGGGTAATGTATCGGTGACTACTGGTACTCCTAATCTAGACATTGGTACTAGAACAATTAACAGATAGAGGTTGCACGAAAAATAGGACACTATAAAGATATAAAGTATATTTATTCTATGGTGGGTGTAAAAGTGTAATACGTATGGGATAGAAGGGCAGGCTGATAGGATGTTGTTATGTCAGTAATATGAGTATAGTGAGACAGGAGATGCGAGGGTGCGGCCGGAATTGCTTGCTTAAGATGTTTATAAAAAAGCACACACTTTATAGAATTTCAATTTAAGACCATCTTTCCAATGTCCGGATTTCAAGTATTTCAGTGAACTAATTTTCATTGTACATTTTTGAAAAAAAGGGAGGTTTGCGTTGGGCCTTTTTCTACTGAGGTGGCCTGGTGCACGGGTGTGCCACCCCCATTTTCCGAGGGTTGCAGCCATTTATTCTACAATAACCCAATTTATAGGAGGACTATATACAGTCCGGAATTAAATTAATAGAGTGGAGAGGGATCTAATGATGAAGAGACCCACCAATAATTGAGTCTAGTTTTCCAATGCCTTGAACATGAATGAGGCAAACGTCGAGGCCGCAATCAACACGCAAATCATGTTGGGCCCAAACTTGTCGGCGTAGTCCGTAGCCTTTCTCTCTCGGATAGCAAAAGTCCGGCGGATATACTTGAAAGTGGCATATGCCATGGTGAAGAGCGCAGAGATGAAGAATCCCACGGATGCAACCAACGACGACCGGCTGCCATAGTTGATGAGAACTGTAGCAGTTCCTCCAAGAATCATTCCGATGGAGAGCCAACTAAGGAATGTCCTCTCTGCAGCAAAGTACACCTTGGGCTCAATGCGGACAGGCACACAGATCTTCTTTCCGCTGGGCAAGCGGTCCTTGAAAGTAGCGTTCAAGTCGAAGTTGGTACCTGGCTTGATGGTGAATGTTCTGTCGTCGTTGAAGTAATGCAAGAACTTACCGTACAACAGCTTGAAGAACGATGAGGGTGCCTCGTTGGTGCCGTAACCTGAGGGAAGCAACAATGGGGTATTCTCATCCAAATCCTCTTCCAATGGGTTGACCGAGTTGGAAAAGTGTACTGAAGAGTACCGTTCGCCATACTGCTCGTCCATGAGCTCCTCCTCATCCAATTCTCCGCCCGAAGACGACGATTTGGCCTTGTTTTGCTGCCGGAGAATACCATACTCCTGCTCCACCTTGGGTTTGCGAATATCCACATCCATTTGGGGGTACCAGAAAGGTAATAAGTCCACCCGATCGGTCAACAAAGTGGCTCCACCGTGGATGAACTTGGAGTACTTGGGCACAGCTTCCACCAAATGAGAAGCCACCAAATCACGAACCCAAGCTGGAGGTTCTTGCCCCATTTGCGTTTGCAACTTCACCTCCAAAACAGCATATGGAAACCGACAAATGTCCTTCTCGCGCAATTGTGAGAACGGGTAGTCCACGCCGATATCCATACGTCTCCAGTTGCCATGGGTACGGTCAATACCATCGAAGTTGTCTTCACGGACCATAGACAACTCTGTATCCAAGGAAATACGCACACGGGCATCTCCAGGTAATTGGAACGCCGTTCTGTTATAGAACGACCTCATCACGGGCCGGAACTTGTTCTTGAGCACCGAGTACTGCACTTCCTTGGCCAAAGCCTCCAAGTTGTCGATTTCTTTGGGCAGTTTCTTACCATCCTTTCTCATTTTCTCAAAAGCTTGTGTGGCCGTGAACTCTCCGCTCAAAAACGAGTTCACTTTATTTTCTTTCAACACGAAACGGGCCTTGACGGACTTTTCACCGGTCCAGTCCTCTCTGTGAGTCTTTCTCTCCACAAAAATCTGGTCCGACTTCATGCCTCCATACCATCTCAACCGGATAGCCTCAGCACCCTCATCCTTTCTCAACCGGCCATAGTACAAGTCCATGTCCTTATTATCAAAGTAAATAGAGGTGATGGCCGAGTCCTCCTGGTCAAACTCCTTCTCCGCATTGAACACCAAAACAGGCAAGTGCTTCAAGATGATCAACTTCAATTCCGTGATGTTATCGGGATGCACCCAGTACTTGGTGGTTTGCCGGACGAAATTCTGCTGGCTTCCTCCTGCTGCGGAGTCTCCCTTCACAGGGTTACCTCTTGTCCGGACCAAATCGTACAATTTCGACAACTTGACAATCAAAATGTCATAGTTATCCTTATAAAAAGGCTTGGCGTTCAACCGCACCTGGAAGATGGGTTTCAATGTGAACGACGTGGTTTTGTCGTGCTTCTTTAAGATCTTCTGGAATCCCGTGTAATTCAATCGCGTGAACTTGGCAAGATCGTGCACATCGGCAATGATATCCGACAATTCATCCTCCAATTCGTCGAAGTCCAGTTCCAGCGGCTTGTTACCTGTAGGATTCTTCAAGGCATCCACCACCTCGTACACGTACTTTTCAGCATCCTTGATCCGACGGCTGACCTCGGTGTTTTTGACCTTGGTGAACAGGTAAACCTTGTCCAATTCTTCTTCCAACCTGCTTAAGAAATCCTCTTCGAATTGGTTGGTCCACTCGTAGTCATTGTCCTTTAAGGTTTTTTTCAATTGGTGCTTCAAGTTATCGTAGTCGATATAGTAGAAGCTGTAAGTTTTGATGAGCGACTTCCGCAAGTGGTCACCGAACTTCATGCTTTGGTGTGGAAGATGTGGTGGAGGAAGAAAGGTGAGATGGAAGTAGGTGGTGGAGTAGTAATTAATTAATTAGGACTTATCTCTATCGCGCCACGTGTGGAGGTATGTGCAGGCACGCGGAACTTCAAAAGTTCAGAAAAGGGAGAAACGAAAAAACCGAAAAAAAAGGTCGTACCCGGATTCGAACCGGGGTTGTTCGGATCAAAACCGAAAGTGATAACCACTACACTATACAACCTTTGTTGAAGAAAAAAATCCCTTGGTTTAATAACACAAGTAGAATAGAAGGATAGTACCTCAAGGTTTTAAATGTATGAAATTAAAATGTATAGATTCACTTAAAATTCCTACTTAAATTTGAATCTGGAGAAGCTTTCTCAATGTGGTAGATTGAATAAAAAAGAGATTTTACCCTCGGTTTAACACTTTGAGTGCATATCCGCACTGAAGATGCAAGTTCGTCAGTGTGCACCTCATGCTTAGTCGAGGCTTCAGACGGTCCTTTTCAACCCGGCCATCCTCAGACTTTTCCCATGTGATCATAGGAGGAGGAGTAGTCGGAATTGCAGTGGCTCAAGAGCTCCAGAAAAACCCCTCACATAGCGTGGTGGTTATAGAACAGCACCCAATGCTCGGGATGGAAACCACCAGCCGCAATTCCGAGGTGGTCCACGCAGGCCTCTACTACCCTCCATCCTCACTCAAGGCCAAGCTCTGCATCCGAGGGAAAGAGTTGATTTACAAGTTACCCAAAACGCTTGTTCCATACCAAAAATGTGGCAAATGGGTCGTGGCACAATCCGAATCCGAGGCAGAATATTTAGATGGTTTGCTGGCAAACGCTTCCCAATTGCAAGTGGAGACGGAACGACTCCTGGCAAGTAAAGCCCATACTTTGATCCCCGAGATCCGTGCTTCTTATGGTGCTCTTCATTCTCCTTCAACTGGTATAATTTCAGCACACGACTTGACACAATATTTCCATGCGCAATTCGATAATGCTGGAGGAACGTTGGCTTTGAATACTCATGTGGAGAACTTAGAGCATGACCATGCGAATGGAAGGTACATTGTGTATTGTAAAAATGATAGGGAAGAGTTTTCGGTGAGCAGTGAAAATATCATCAATTGTGGTGGTTTGTATGCACCCCGAATTGCTAATATGCTTCTTCCACCTCACCGTCATATCCAGAGCTACTTTGCCAAGGGGAACTATTTCTCGTATACCCCCAAAAAGCCATTGGGCAGGAAAATCAATAAGCTCATATACCCGTGTCCTCAACCTAATGTTAGTGGGTTGGGCACGCATTTGACATTTGATTTAAGCGGAGCCATCCGGTTCGGGCCAGATTTGGAGTGGCTCAATACTAGAAATGCTAATGATTTGGATTATCTGGTATCACAAACCAACCTTGAAAAGGCAAAAGACGCAATTGCTACGTATTTCCCCCTGATCTCCATTAATGAGCTTCAAGCATCTTATAGTGGGATCAGGCCAAAGATCCATCCCAAGGGAACCGGTGGGTTTGCTGATTTTGTTATTCGTGAGGAAGAGGGGTTCAGTGGGTTCATCAATTTGCTAGGTATCGAGAGTCCTGGACTCACCTCCTCTTTTGCCATTGCTGAGTATATCAGTGATATATATACGGGCAAGCATAGAGACTATTAGATTCTGTGATGTGATTATTCAACATCTTCCTGAACTAGAGACTAGAGACTAGAGACTAGAGACTAGAGACTAGAGACTAGAGACTAGAGACTAGAGACTAGAGACTAGAGACTAGAGACTAGAGACTAGAGACTAGAGACTAGAGACTAGAGACTAGAGACTAGAGACTAGAGACTAGAGACTAGAGACTAGAGACTAGAGACTAGAGACTAGAGACTAGAGACTAGAGACTAGAGACTAGAGACTAGAGACTAGAGACTAGAGACTAGAGACTAGAGACTAGAGACTAGAGACTAGAGACTAGAGACTAGAGACTAGAGACTAGAGACTAGAGACTAGAGACTAGAGACTAGAGACTAGAGACTAGAGACTAGAGACTAGAGACTAGAGACTAGAGACTAGAGACTAGAGACTAGAGACTAGAGACTAGAGACTAGAGACTAGAGACTAGAGACTAGAGACTAGAGACTAGAGACTAGAGACTAGAGACTAGAGACTAGAGACTAGAGACTAGAGACTAGAGACTAGAGACTAGAGACTAGAGACTAGAGACTAGAGACTAGAGACTAGAGACTAGAGACTAGAGACTAGAGACTAGAGACTAGAGACTAGAGACTAGAGACTAGAGACTAGAGACTAGAGACTAGAGACTAGAGACTAGAGACTAGAGACTAGAGACTAGAGACTAGAGACTAGAGACTAGAGACTAGAGACTAGAAACTAGGAACAAGAAACTGGAAACTCAACCTATTGAGGTAATAGCCTTTTGATCCGTCACAAACCATAAACACCATGTCATTTTACAAGAGAGTAGTAAGAAACATCTCTAAAGGCAATCAGTATAGAGTATGACGTATCAATAGACTATTTTAGGCCGAGAATTTGTCAACAAGTACCTAGCATGTATGGAGTCAGAGTACTTGGTAGCTGTGATGGATGCAGACCAGTGATGGATGCAAACCAGTGATGTACTGTGTACAGGTCACTAGTGGGTGAAAACCATTCACCAGCCTCATGTTAAACTTTTGTAATCCAAAGTCCATAGTTTCTGCTGCTGTTCTGTATTAAGAATTCCGTGATATTCTGGTTACTCGTGATACCGTTCAACCTAGAGCGGAATCCCCTCCATATATATCTTTTCGTCCTGGACTCCCTGTTCCTGCAGCTGGATCCTCCTGACAACCAAGAGCCAGTTACTGTACTGATGTCAGCACATCTCACATGTTCAACATTCAACAAAGTGTACAGTAGAGTAGTTCATTTGACTTTGGAGTGAGGAGTGATATATAATTTAGTTTGGAAATGCATCTGTAAGACTATGTGTGGATATATGTGGTGGTGTAGTGTATACAGTAGCTTTGGGTCATAGATCCCATATTCCAGAGTATGTCATGCATTTTCACACTCACTTATATGTTCACCACACCTGACACCATACCACCATAATACTCTTATTGCAGTACTGCTTTCAGTAGTGCTTATTTCAGTAGTGATTATTTCAATGCTGCTTATTTCATTACAGCTTATTTGAATACAGCTTATTTGAATACAGCTTATTTCAATACAGCTTATTTCAGTACAGCTTATTTAGGATTGATTATTTTCCATGGCAATTTTGGTATTGGTTATTTCGGTAATTGTATTATTTTTTTTTTTGCACTGGTTTATTTGCATTGCTTATCATAGCATTTTGGCGGGCATCAAATCACTTTGCTTCGTCATTTTTTTTATTTTTAAAAAAAGAGTCCATTTCTGTGCGGGGGATGGCTCCTTTTTATATTCCACACCCAGTGTTTCAGGTTTTGCAGCCGCGCGAAACAAAATCTATAAAGCTACCGCACTCGCTTGCTCGCCTTACCTCTCATATAACCTCCTTAAAAAAAGCTTTATAAGAATACCGAAAAAACCAACATAACTTGAAAGGCAGCTGAAGATCAAAATAGCTTCTATAGTAGCTGAAGATCAAATAGCTTCTATAGTAATTGACTGACATAAGCTTCATGGGTATCGTCCAAATAGCTGTCATAGGTCTTCAAAACAACAACTCTCAAAGTGAGTCAACTGTATGAAAAGCTTGTCTTTGATAACTGAGTTTCTTCACAAAAGCTTGTCCCTGGTAATATACCAACTCTGGAGCAAAATCTTCAATGTGGTCCTTCTCCTTCTCAAGCACTCTGGACGAAACAAACATGGGGAAGTAGGAGTTCTGCACGCCAAGCTTCTTGATGTGCTTGTTGAACCAGTTCTGGATCTTCTCCCACACAAAGTACGAGTTGCGCCGCAAGATGTAGCATCCAAACACATCTTAGTAGTCCAACATCTTTAACTTGAACACCACCTGCGAGTATCACGACGGAAAGTCCTTGGCCTTATCCACGGTAATACCAATAAGCTTGACGTCCTCCACTCAAGGAAAAAGCTTGCCATAGGTATTTATAATGTAAGCTGGTGTAGTTGGAGTCATCGGAAAGACAAAACTGGAGAAGCACTTTTGCTCATGAAATTGATGAGGAACTTCTTAAAGAACAGAACTTCTTGAAGAACAAGACCAAGTTGCTTCCGGCCTTGACATTTCTCCCGAAGACAATGATATTAATGCAGGCATTGATACAGAGCATGAAAACTCCAGAGTCAATCGAATCAACCTCTTGTGTATTGATCAGGAGACTAAGAATATAGCTGCCAAATACCTCTGCATTGTATTCGTCGTAGATCATCTTATGGAGGAACCGGATCGACAGTACCTCTAGAAGCTGGTAATTGACATAAAGTCTTTGGAAAATATCCAAAACTCTGGGCTCTGACGCACGGCCAAGAAGCATGGGCACCACAGTATCGATCACCAACGAAACATTGACATTGGACAGAGGAATCTGACAGTAGTTCAGTTATGATATTCATCAAGCCTTTGGAGCCTTTGGAGCCTTTGGAGCCTTTGGAGCCTTTGGAGCCTTTGGAGCCTTTGGAGCCTTTGGAACCTTTGGAACCTTTGAGACTTCTGATCAGCATTTGCTTCTGACTTACATAAAGTACTTCAACACCAATTCCAAATCAACCATGCTTTGATTTTTGGATATTAAAGTCTCTTGCTTGTGTGGTTTCAGAAATGTTTCAGAGTCTTTTCACATTGGCTTGAAATTGGTCTCTGAACGGCTTCAGAATGGTTTCAAAATGGGTATAACCACTTCTACTGACTATATCCCTGATGATAGAGCTAGAGCTCTCATGGTGGTAAATATTGTCGATTTCTTGGGCCAACGTTTCGTTCTCCAAGGAGACCACGTATGGGGCAAAGTCCGTGCGGTTAGGGAAAAAGATGAGATTATAGTCCAGTGTGCTGAAACGGTAGGACGAGGAAGACGAGTTGGAGAGCTCGTTGCTCATCACAAACGGTAACACCCTCTTGTATAGGGTGTAAATGAGTTCGTGTTGTGGTGATTTCTTGTGGGAGAATGTCGGATTTCCACTCTGTTTCAGACGTAGACTTCAAGATCGGCGAGAAGTTCTCGGCAAACCACCTCAACACGAGGTGAAGGTTCTCCTTGGTCAAGAACCAATCCAAAAACACCATCTTGGTCAATAGTTGGCTTGAACACTTGAGTTTGAGCACATGAACTTAGGGGAACCAATTTCATCAACTTGAAGTTCAAAGACATCTCATTCTATGGAGTGAGTGTCCAATATCTCCCAATATACTTTCATGAACAATAGTTTGACAAAAATATATGTTCAAGAAAACCTTAAACCAATAGATAGAAAACCAAAGGCTCTTAGAACAAGAGAAGCCTTTTGTCCTTTCCGAACTCCTTAATGACTCAGTACATGAGTTCAATATTTGAGTTCAATAATTGAGTTCAATAGTTGAGTTCAATAGTCTATTGTAACAGTAGAGTTCAATTCTTCCGAATCTTTTAAGAAGTTTGACCAATCAAACCTCAAGTTTCCTCCGCTTCTTGTCTCCAGCAGGAGCTTTGGAAGGCAACTCAGCCGGTTTTGTTGCCAAAGGAGACTCCGTGAAATAATCACTCATCAATGCTTCGGTGGTGGTGCAACGTCTGGATGGATCAAGTTGGGTCATGGAAATCATAAGGTCCAAGGCCTTTTCCGTGGCAGCACTGAACCGGTTGCGCAACTCCTGTCTCGATGGCAAAGGATACACACGGAGAGCATTATACAGGGGCAAGGAGGATACGTTGGGCCAGATTTGCTCGGTGGGTGTACCCAAGGCCTTAAAAGTCACCTCCAATTGGTCCACATCATCCTGGCCGGGGAGGTACGGAGTTCGGAGCATTAGTTCAGCAAAGATAATCCCAACAGCCCATACATCCACCGCCCCAGTATAGTGTTTAGCGCCAAAAAGAAGCTCGGGCGCTCGGTACCATCTGGTGACGACTTTTGGGGTGAAATCTTCATTTGCATTACCAAAAGCACGGGCCAAACCGAAATCAGCAATCTTAAGCTGACCATCAGGAGCCAACAAAAGGTTATTGGGTTTCAAATCCCGATGTAAAATAAAGTTCCGATGGCAATGGTGCAAGCCCCGGAGTGTCATGAGGAGCCATGACTTGATGTCAGATGATTTGAACACTATGGATTGATCTTTAATGAGCACCTCAAGGTCACAGGGCAAAAACTCCAACACAAGGTTCAAGTTCTTATCGGGAGACATGAAAACATCAATCAATTCCACCACATTGATGTGTCGAAGCTCCTTCAAGTATTTGACCTCACGGATGGCCGACATATCAAGTCCATCTTTGAAGAGACCAGTTTTGATTTCCTTGGTGGCAATACGCCGATTGGTTTTGACCTGTTTTCCTACATATACAACAGCATATGTTCCCTCACCAACTTTCTTGGCTTTTGTATAGTCACTCATGGGAGGATGGAGGAGAGAGAGAGAGAGAGAAAAGACAGATGTAGTGGATTTAGTTGCAGCCTGAGTACGCGGCAGATTCCGCGCAAGAGAGCGAGAGAGAATGCGCGCAAGAGAAAGAGAGAGAGAGAGAGAGAGAGAGAGAGAGAGAGAGAGAGAGAGACAGGCTTTCAAGAGAGCAAGACTTTCTCATACACTACGCTCAGTACAGTATTTTTCAAAGCTATTCGAACCAAAAAGACAGATTGGTTCAAACCACACTAGCAAAACGATTTTCACCAATAATCCAGAATTTGTTCCGTATACCTCTACCAAAGGTGTTATATACAGGATAACAAGATAAAAAAACCAGTTCATGTTCCTTTCCGTTCCTTTCCGTTTTGACCCATTATTGGATTGGTACTGCAAAAGACTCCCAAACCAAATATAATGTATATATGAGGCAATCCAAGTGTAGTATATATATATATATATAGGCAATTCTCCAGATATACGATTTCAGAAGATTGAATTCTCCAATAAAATGAAAGTTGGTACCTAATCTATATACATCACCGTGAAAACCAAAATACGAGGCTACCACTGGCTCCGACGTTCCCCTCCGACGTTCCCCTCCGGTCCTCCTCCTCCGGTCCTCCTCCTAAGGTCCCAGTGCATTACTTTGCCGATTGACCACGTCCAGACTATTACTGAGGTCTACGCGCATACGGCACTACTACTAAGTATACGCACCAAAGTACTGTAATGACTTTGCAGTGAGTGTCTACACTGACCAATCTGACCAATCTATATTGTCCACTTTATCTACTCTGTCTTTAATTAATCTGTCCATTTTGTTCGATTTGTCTAAATTGTATAAATTGTATAAATTGTATAAATTGTATAAATTGTATAAATTGTATAAATTGTATAAATTGTATAAATTGTCTAGTCTGTCTAAACTCTGTCTAACACATTTCTATAACTCAAAATAATTTTTAAACCCATCTCTGTTTCTTTAGTGTCCTCTTTATTTATTTAGGTTGTTTCTACATTACTAAGTATTCTGCGCACATCATGCGATATTCTATCTTGCCGTGCGTCTAAAGTAATAGCACTGAAAAATGTGAAAAAAAACGTTTCGCCATAATGATTTGGAAGACTGTGAGAAGAAAGGGGGCTTACGAAACAAAATTTGAATCATTGGTTTGTTTCATTTTGTTAGTGTGGTTTGAAACAGTTTGCTATTCAAACCAGTGCGACAAAACGATTCAAACCAAAAAGTCAGATTGATTCAAACCATACTAGCAAAGTTTAAACAAACCCAAAATTAAACAAACCCAAAATTAAACAAACCCAAAATTAAACAAACCAATAATTCGAAAACTCCAAAAAAAAAAAGAAAGTTTACTCTGTTTTTCAATACTATTCAAACTAGGGGGACAAAATGTTTCGAGCCACACACACTAGCAAAATTAAACAAGCCAATAATTCAAAAAAAAAGCTTCGTCCCACCTCGTACACTCTTTCAAACCAAAATGGACGTAATGCTTTTCACACCACCAACTTTCATTTTATTGAAGAATTCCAATATTCTGAAAACTTACATCTTGAATCTGGACGATTGCCTCGTATACCGTCTTTTTGAATACTATTCAAACCAGCGGGGCAATATGTTTCAAACCAGACTAGCAAAAGTAAGCAGACCAAAAATTAAAAAAAAGTCTCGTACTTACGACTTAGAAATAGTTAAGGATCAAGGATTTGAAATAAACTGTTTATGTGAAAGCTTTATCAAGTATTAAAAACAGTATGTTCTCGAACTATTAGGTTGCTTAATTTTGCTAGTGTGGTCTGAATCGTGTTGTCGCGCCGGTCTGAATCGTTTCGAGAAACACTGTATATGCTCGTTGCAGCCATGTTGCGGCTGAACAGATCAATTGGGTGAAGTGTAGATGGAATGACCGTGGCATTTTAAGTAATTGGGAAAAAAATTATTTAATCACTATTCAACATGAAGATTTAATGAAAAGCTGCATACGAAACTTTTTGAATCATTGGTTTATTTAATTTTGCTAGTGTGTTCGAATAGTGTTGTTGCACTGGTTTGAATGGTTTTGAAAAACACTGTACTGAGCGTAGGGTACTGAGCGTAGAGTACTGAGCGTAGAGTACTGAGCGTAGAGTACTGAGCGTAGGGTACTGAGCAGTACAGTGCTTTTCAAAACCATTCAAACCAGTGCGACAACACGGTTCAAACCACACTAGCAAAATTCAACAACCCAATAGTTCGACAACTTACTGTTTTTAATACTTAATAAAGATTTGACCTAAACAGTTTATTTCAAATCCTTGATCCTTAACAATATTTAAGTCGTAAGTACGAAACTTTTTGAATCATTGGTCTGCTTAATTTTGCTAGTGTAGTTTGAATCGGGTTGTCGCACTGGTTTATAAAGAGGAAGGAAATTTTACCTTATCCACGTAATGTTGATAATTCGTTATCAGAGCCACCCTGTAATGGATCCTCCATAGATCCTAGTAGTGGAGTCATAGTAGAGTGGTAGAGTAATAGTAGAGTGGTAGAGTAATAGTAGACTCATGGCTTTAAAAAGCACTGTATGCTCATATACTACGCTCACATAGTGCGCTCAATACTCTACACTCAATACTCTACGCTCAATACAGTGTTTTTCAAAAGTATTCAAACCAGCGAGACAAAAAGTTTCGATCCTAGAAGACTGAATGGTTCATACCAGCGTAGAAAAACAATTCAAGCCACACTAGCAAAATCAATCAAACCAATACACATAATCCCCCAAACAAGGTCTTCAAACCAATCATATCTTCAGATATCAATCCATGTACTTATTCATGCACTCTAGTAATTTGCTTTTGTGTATATATACATCAAGATAGTATGGAACTAGTGGTTTAAACAATGGTTTAAATAATGGTATAAGTAATGGCCTAGAGAGTGTTATAAGTAGTGGCCTAGAGAGTGGTTTAAAAAATGGTATCAATGGTGGGGGGGGAGGGTCTCTGTTCTTATATGTTGTGGTGCGCGGATGGCTGTAAATCAGAGTGGTGGCAAATGAGGGGATGTTGCGAACAAAAAATATAAATAGAGCGCTATCCCCCTCGAAACGGTTTTCTCTCGCCAATACAAATTCATATTAGTTCATGTTCCATCCGTCTGTTTTGACCCATGATTGGACCATGATTGGACCCTGATTGGTACTGAAAGACTCCCAAATGTGGTACGTATGAAACAATCCTTTACATTTAGGAATTCAGAATATTCAATTTTTCAATGAATGAAAGTTGGTGTTTGAAACATTCCGCCATTTGCCATTTGGTTTGAAAGGATATGCGAAGGGGTACGAAACTTTTTTGAATCATTGGTTTGTTGAATTTTGATAGTGTGGTTTGAACCATTTGGTCACACTGGTTTGAATAGTTTTGAACAACACTGTACTCTACGCTCAATACTCTACGCTCATATGTATGCTCATATACTACACTCACATACAGTCTTTTTGAATACTATTCAAACCAGTGCGACAACACTATTCGAACCACACTAGCAAATTAAATAAACCAATGATTCAAAAAGTCTCATACTTACGACTTAGAAATTGTCAAGGATCAAGGATTTGAAATAAACTGTTTATGTGAAAGCTTTATTAAGTATTAAAAATAGTAATTTGTCGAACTATTGGCTTGTTGAATTTTGCTAGTATGGTCTGAATCGTTTTGCCGCGCTGATGTGAATACTTTTGAAAAACACTGTAGTACGCTCATATACAGTGATATTCAAAACTATTGAAACCAAAAATTTTTAAAAAAAAATCTCGTGACCTTTCGGATAGACTTTCAAATCAATAATTTCAGAAAGTTTCGTACAATTCAACATTCTGAAATCTTAAAATCTGGAGGATTAACTCGTATGTTACTACTACATTTGAGTTTGAGAGTCTTTTGCAGTACCAATCAAGAGGTCAAAACGGAAAGGAATGGAAAGGAATGGAAAGGAACGGAAAGGAACATGGACTGGGGTTTCCTTGTTTTCCTGTATATAATACCTTTATTAGAGGTATATGAAACCTTTTCTCTTTTTTTTTTTTTGAATTCTTGGTTTGTTCAATTCAAATGCTAGTGTGGTTTGAATAGTTTTTGAAAACACACTGTACTCTACGCTTGTAGATTACTTAACACTAAGTGAACATTTATGGTAGGTACATCAGGAGGACCTTTCAATAACCATGGAGTACAGTCCAGCATACT
>NLAW01002051.1:0-15448 GCA_002370915.1 Metschnikowia lochheadii | reverse complement strand
CCATGAACATTTCCTGCATGTTGAGAAACACAATCCGGGCGTGGCAGACCGCTGTCTCTCTGGGACCGCAGCCACTCACGTGACTTTAGTCTTGAGAAGGCTCGCCCCAATTCAAGGATAAGCCCCGCTATTTTATAATACCACCATAAATATATCAGCTGAGGGGGGATACACCGAGATGTTTCCTGACACACAATCCCCCCAATATTAATAGTGTACAGGTACTGATGTTTACTAAGGACTTGGAATGATTCTCTCGTGTACACTTCCTGCATAGGAAGCGAATGCCCTGTTCAGCCACACTCTACTACTCTGTGACCAAGAGCCAAGAAATTTGGTGCATCAAACGAATGAGTTCAATTCAACTAAGTAGTTTTTCTCATATGCCATCTTTCATTCGTTTTAGTATTGTACCATCCGTCTCGTTGACTATTTGGTTGGTAATGATGTCATGCCGGATAGATTTAAATAAATTTTTGTCCGATACTCTTGGCCATAGTGCCTTTTTTATCTGAGTCTTATTGCTCTGTGCTGGATTGAGCTGTTAATTTATCGGCAAAAAGATACTAGCTACTGCCAACCGCACCGCTTTCATGTACTATATGCACACCCACCCTTCAATCGGTGGAGCGATACCTTAGTATTCAACTTACACGGTACCCCATAAGCACTTAAAGTACGGTGAATATTCACTCTCAGATCACTTATGTGTGCCTTCAGTAGCTCCCGTACTCACGTAAAATTACTTCTATATTAATCTAATATTAGTGGCCTCTCATAAGTTGGGAGCCGGTCTCATATAGTAACTCTCGGTTGCTGATTGAATAAAACCAAAATCCGACCCTTTAAAAAATGAAAGCATTTCACATTTGTTTAAAATAATTGTTTGCTGGGACGTCAGCTTGGCTTCCTTGTTTGTTCCTTATCACGTAACCGAACGTTCTCACTTGGTGTAGAGATGTCATGTGTATTCACAGTGTCCAGTAAAAAACTCGTTATTTGACTATCAAGGCACCATTCCTGGTTTATACAGCAAATTAATCTTATAGAGGTTTCAGGAGTTAGTTGATATTATCATGGCTTAATTTAAATAGAAATTTCTCTAAATCCTGATTTTTGCACTCATGTTTCAGATTTATAATTTTGGTTACACTTTATTTCGCATTATACTCAAGCTCTACGAAAGTACAAATCATACAAAACCTATGGATGTATGAAAGTTACCCTTAACAAAGATTTGAAACCACCCATAAAATGATTTGTCTCAGTATAGTTGTCTAGACTCTAGTTTATGTCACAACAAAAACAATCTTTTGGCTATGGATCAAACTACTAATCAATTACAAGAGTGGTGATGAGTAGTCGTCTTAGAAAAAACCACCTGGTAGAACAATCAAACAAAGAAGCTACCAGAGACTGCTAAGCCTACCTATATTGCTTGAATGTAATTAACTAATTTGTAAAAAACCTTCTGTTATGTGCTTATTTTATACAGTAGTCTGTCCTAGACGTTCAGGGAATCAAACTGTAGTAACTTGTGAAGAGGCACTCGAGGTACATAGATTTTCAGAACTACAAGGCCTTGAGATTGAGAACACTGGAAGCATGTTCTTGTTAATAAAAGATTTTAAGGCACAAGTGTGACAGTCATGATGATGAATCAAGTGCTTGACAATAGTCAACGATCTTGGACTGAGATGAAGCCAGTCCCAAAGATATAGATGATATTGGAGAATTGGAGCTAATATTCTTCTAATGCCATCATTTTATGAAAAATTTATTGCAGCCGACCAAGTCGCTCTATCATACGGTAGAAGGTAAATATCCACCTCCAAACAATCTGCAATAGGCTTAACACTATAGGAAATCCACCGCACCAAATCCACCGCACCACCTCATAGGGGCCCTCGCACGAGTAGAACGGATAGTTTAAAACCTTTCCCTTGTGAGAGAGAGATGATGTCTTGACTAAAGGACTCAACCCAAAAAGCCCACCGGAAAAGCCTGCGTGCCCCAAGTGAGATGCGTCTGAATAGACAGCCTTGCGGCCTTGTAAGGTGAACTCTGCAGGTTTGGCCCATGGGTCTTCATAAGACAACACGCTATGGTCCGTTCTGATTTCTTGAAACGAATTACCCGAAAGTGGCTCCAAGACACCATTAACTTTTGCGAAAAAACCAATGGAGAGTCTGGCAATGAAGAAGATTCATCATAATCTGCGCCATAGGTTCGATCCGATTCAGATATTTGGGGTTTATTGTTTTCTGGCAAAGGCACACCTTTTACTGCTGCCTCAATATGCCGGTCATAACGTAAGAGGTGGATCTCCACATCGAAGCAATACCGAGCAAGTATGGATGGAGTTCCATGAAAAATGGTGAGAATTGGGTGGTCGAATAGGTCACACGAGTAAAAAGAATCATTTAGAACGCGGACTCTACTATCAATATCCAAGATAGTATGAGGTATGCTTGGACCGTAAACAAATGCGCCGACCACAAACCCTGCGAACTCTGGGTTGGGGCTTTTGTTGGTGAAAACGCGGTTGTAATGTAAAGTAAATTGACAGGGGCGGCCCTTCGATCCCCATAAGTAAACATGTTCAATCATCAGAGCCTTCTCCACGATACTTTGACGAGAGTGGCATAAAGGTTTCGTTGATATTTGCAAAGAAGACCATTGAAGACTTTGGGTCTGCCCATGCAGTGGCAGCCACAAGAAATGCAAGGAGCAACTGAGGGGCTGTCATGGTAAAATAATCCTGTAAACAATTGCTTCTATGAAGCTTTTGGGTGACAATTAGTCAACTTATAGCAAACTGGAGATGTAGCTCTTGCTCTAGAACCAATTGTATATGTGCCACGCATCGTCAGAACAATAACTGTAAGAATCACTAAATATGGCCCCTATCCATGCAAGTTTCCTGCACAAAAGTCACCACATTCTACTTATGCTCACGTTGACAGCCAAAAGTAGTCATTAATCCGATTCGTCACTGCCAATGTATTGATCTTTTCACCATATTATTGAGACATTTTCATACTACCTGTTTGATCTTCGATAGAACTATGCTATAAGCAAATTCAGAAAAACAGATGGACACACTTGCTGGACATCCAATCATATAAACAAGGGAACACATCTCTGAAAACGAGGTAAGGCGTGTTTGCGATAGACACTTGCAATATTGTAGTGAAGGTGACTTGAGCCAATTGTATATAAATAAATGTAAGAGCAGGAGTGGATCGTCAGGTAGTGAGGAACTTTTCGACTCGTTGTACCTCCTGATTTGATGGGATAAGTGTGCCTTTTATATGCGGCGCGCCTTTTTCCATTGGACGGAGGGTGCATATAATAGTGACATGCTATTTTCGCAGCCAAATCTCGCGTCACACCGCCTCACTGTAAAGCTGATGAACATGAGTTGATTCTGCAGGCTTATATCGAATTTGGAAACTAATGTAACTTTATGATTTGAGTGAGATTATTCCTTTTTCTTAGGACAAACTAGCCAGTATGGTACCTTCTCTGCAGCCCAAACTGGACCTCGACAAGATCTTTAAGCATGGCTCTGTATATATAATCACTATATCCTCTCTTCGGGATCCATCCAACTCGAATAACCAATAACTACTTTTGTTTCAAAAAAAAATACTCAATTATATATGGTTACTTTCATATTCTTCTATTGACTTCTGCTGAGCGAAGGTATAGATTGAAGTATTGTGGCTACTAAGACAATGGACCTAACTAGCAAAATCCAATAAATCTTTCAAAAATGACTTATAAACAAGATAAATTCTATTGAGTTACGTTATGAGACAATCGTATACGTCTCATAATATCCGAATGATGCTCATTTCAAATAAATACTGCCACAATCCTGTTACAGTAGTCCATAAAGTGCTCATGGACCTCTTATTTTACAGAGGTTTCATAGCTCTTCTCTCACAATTCTGAAATCCCCAGGTTCATCCTTCTCCGATAAAAGTACAGGTGTATCGGCCACTGAATGCCCATCTATCCTATAATACGGCAAAAGGTAGACACCCACCTTGAAACAATGTGGAAGAAGTCTTGAAGAGACTCTTCGTAAAATACCACGCACTGAGCCTTCCATGAACTCACTGAAGTCACACGAGTAAAATGGACCATGGAGAAGCTGCCATTAACTGTTTAATTTTAGAGTAACAGGATGGATTCTTGGACCAAAAACCTATTCGTCGTCGCAAAACCCCACGGCCTCGCGGTAGGGTCTCTTTCTAGCATAAACAACATTCTTTTCCATGAGCTTCACCGGAGTGGCCCATGGGTCTCCATGAATGAACATGCTGAGGTCCCCAAACCGTTCTCTAAGAAGTAATGCAGAGAGCGGCTCCAAGCTACCATCGACTTCAGCGAAGAGGGCCATTGGCAATCCGGGAGGTATAGGCTTCACAGCAGATTTAGCCATAGGATCGTAAGACAAGAGGTGAATCGCTACCTCGAAGCAATTGCTCGAAGTCGGTGTAGTCAAAATTGAACGAAACTTGTCTAAGAATATGTCACAAGAGTAGAAAGAACTATTGCGAACTCTCATTTCACTATCCAAATGTAAAGTGCCGGGCTGGACAAGGTCAGAGAAGGCAAAGTAATTCTCATGAAACCCCACAAATCCCGGGGTGGATGTTTTATTAGTAATAGCATGCTCACCTCTCAATGTAAATTGGATAGGCTCTCGATGTGTTGGAGCTCCATGTGCCAAGACTTAGATTAAGCCAGCCCTTAATGTATGTGACGTAGCAAAAAGAGGCTTCAATATGCCATTTACTTTTGCAAAGAAGACCAACGGTAAATCTGGGTTTGCCCACCCAGTTGCAGCAAAAAGAAAAGTGATTATCAACTGGTCGAGTTTCATGCTGATTTCTGATGTTCCTGGGATGTGGGGCTACTTTTCTTTTTGAAAGGTCAGGAAAACAATTTTTCTCACAACTCAACATATTTTTTTTTGTAGAGTGGGGAATTATCTGGGGAACAATAGAAAGAAAATACGAGTTCATTTGTTGATGAATGCAGACTTCCTGCACGCACAAGATAGATCCTTCGAAGAAGTTTACCCCATACCATAAAAAATTCCGTTCCTAATCATAAATTGAGGTCAAAAGTTCTTGTTTTGCTGAGCATTCATGGTTACTTAGATGAATTGTGGGTGGGCAGAACTGCTTAGTTGCCTATCCCAGCCGGGATATTTAAATAGATAAACTCAAGCTGGATTCATTCCATTGTCCCTAAGAAAACATTAAAAGAATGGAGAATGATTCTCCATGACATAACCAAAAACATGCTTGAGTATCACCGGGTCCCTTTTCTTACCACCACAGTTAGTGAAGCCATAGTTATAAGTCCATGAATCAATTGCTATCACTCTAATTGAGTAGAGAGACATTGGTATTAAGTATGAAGAGTATTTTTGTAAGATGCGAAATTTGACTTCATATATTTTTTAAATAAGGGGGGGAGAGCTCCTTTTATGTTCAAAGCTGGCTTTCATTCACAACATGACGCATACCACAATGTGTACAAATTCACCTTTCAATAACACATTAATGGTTAGTCAGAAGCACACCACGTTACACTATCATATTATCAACTGGCAAGCAAAGAATTCAAGAATATCATGATGGTGACGGATTTGCTATAATCTTATGATCACATCAATTGAAGAGTGTGAATGTATTTTAAATGAATCCCACACTCAATTGACCAGATGTTGAATTACTTATTTTTTCTAGTTTCTTCTCAATTTCTTACTGTTCTCAATTTTTTGTTTTGAGGCACAGTTTTTGAACGAATGGTCTTTCAACGAGTTTTTTGTTGGACTTTGCCATTCCTGCTTATGCAAGTAGGAATAGCTATTGCATTGTTCTCCAATAACCCACAAGATTTGGAACTGTAGTACTCATTGTTAATTTTTAGGTTCTTAGTTGTGCTACTAATTTGTACTATAAAATCTGTAATATTCTGGTCACTAGTGATACCGCTCAACCAAGAGTGGGATCCCCTCCATACATACCCTCTCACCTTGGACTCCTTGTTCCTGCACCGGACTTGTTAATCCCTTGTATAAAGTCAAAGCTGACAGCTTCTGATGCTAAGACCCTATTATAATACTAGTCTGCACTCATGCATTTCTCGGAATCTTAGAAGACTTATCAATTCCGTGTTGAGATAACTGCTTTTTCTGTCTTTCTTGCGCCGCAGTCACTCACGTGGCTTTGGTCGCGTGAAGGCTCACCCCAATATAAAAGGATAAGCTCCCGGTATTTTATAACACCACCAAAAATATTTCAGCTGAGGGAGGATACACCAAGGTGTCTCCCAACACCACACACACCGATATTAACTAGTGTAGAGGTGCTGATGTTTACTAAGGACTTGGACTGTCATCTTCACATTCCGGTGCACTGTACTGTATGTAACACCTTACCGGAACACACGGGTTAGCACATCTCACATGTTCATTCTTTTTCTTAACTCAGTGAACATCTGGTCTGAGCAATGAAAAGCCATATGGAAGATATGTCCCGGCAATAAGCAAGTACGGATTTATTTCACCATTATTTACTTAGTCAAACAAATGGCCCATAACAGCGCACTGGGTCTCACTTTCGTATTCTTGGCCTCCACCAAATTAAGTTTTGACCGTATCCAGTGCGCACTAAAGTTGACTTGTTGTCCTTGGTATACCTCACTTAGAATCTTCTATAATCACCCAATCGTTAGCAAACAAGCTATCGTGGACATAGGCGGTATTGGGGTCTTTTTTGAGCTTCAAGACTTGCCACTTTTTTTTTTTTTCCTAGGAAGAATCAACAAAGACACATACAGTTTATGGAAGTGCTCGGTGCTATGATGTCCTTGAGGATTTTGAGGTGATTTTCGAGGGACGTTTCGCTGATTTCTATTCGTTGAGTATAAATGTTTGAGTTGCAGAACGCAAGCAAAATTGCTGAAAATATCCTGAGGATCTAATTGCGCGCCGAGAAGCTTTAGGCGGGCTCCAATATATGCCGTACATTCGTAGATAACAGATTGGACGCACCCAAGACGATTGGAAAAAACCTTCACAGCAAAATCTCTAATATATGTTGGAAAATAANCTCTACCTTGGTTGTCCTGACAACCAAGGGTCAGTGAAGGCCGACTCCCACTTATATAATGAGGCCTTCGCTACCCCAATTACTAAGTTAACTAATTGAATATCTCTGACTAGGGAGCCATACCAAGATGCCTCCTAGATCCAGACCCACCAGACCTCCTCGTACTGACTTAGAGACTCCTCCAATGTCTGAAGTAAACACTTCCCCCCAAAGTGTTTACTTACCTTAATGAGGCAATGAGATCCTTGACCTGTAAACAGAAGGGATCTCTGGACATTACACCATGGTTACTCTACGGGCCACCTGATTCCCCAGCATACATAGCTGAGCTGGAGTTAAAGAATCTACAATATACACACTTGCATACAAGACACGTGTAGAAACGATAATTTCTAGTTTCCATGAAACACCAATGCCCTAGTGTTCAACATTAGCTAATCTTACTGGGTCGATTGCTTACTATTAGAATATTGCGGATTTGGTGGGAGAAATTTTGGCAGTCGTTCCTCAGATGTATGTAGATTACGTCATCGTTACCTGCAGCTGTGGGCGGCTTGTGCTTTGCTTGCATACTAAACGGCCATTTTTTTAAAGAAAAGATAGTGTGCATATAACAATGGCCGTTCTGCAGCGATATCTCGCATCGCACCGCATTATTATTGCCAATCTCGTAAAAAGGAGTTCATTGTCCACTCCAGTTCTCAAGTTCTGAAAGTGATAGAATGTTTCTTTTTTGGCGAATGGATTTATGACTGTTTTTTTTTGTTTATTTTCTCAATCCTGATTTCATATTTTATGTTACAGTCATAACTCATTAAGTATATAATTGGCCCTTTCAACCTCCATCAAATAGCCTTAACTATTGATGATGGATTGATCCTGACAGTAACAGCAGTAATGAAAAGCAATAAAGGCTATTGTATTCTGTAAATTTATGCTAGATGTTACTCATAAGGCTGGTCCATGTTGTAGGAATATCCATAGTCTTGTAAATGAGGCTAGATTCTTTCATTGGATAAAAAACCACTCATTATATCCTTCAATAACAGAATTATTAGACTGAGTGTGGCAAATACAGTGGTATTTCTTAACTAAGGAAAATATAGGGAAAAAGATTTGCTTTAAAAGTACTGACCCAACGTAGGAATCCCAAAACAGTCTTAAACTCGGATCAATAAAAAGAAAAGTCCTCCAGTCGTTCTGGTAGGAGAGTGAGCTTTCCTTTCTTATTCAGGATAATTCACTTTCTGAACTTACATCTTCCACAAATCCACGGTCCCATCAAAGCCAATTATCAAGATTTTGTTCTCTGCGAGTAACTGTTCACCTTGAGGTGGCCAAATTTTCACTCTAAACATCTTACTCATCAACATTGTCGAAATAATCTTTAGTTGTGTCGGTATCGTCGTCATACTAATAATATTCATCAGGCAGATCTTTATCAGACATAGAAGCAGTTCATTCTGTCACAACAGTAACAGGGATGTTATCGTAAGGCAAAATGTAGATCTCCACTTCAAAACAATATGGTGCAAGATCGGGCGGAATATTGCATGCAATCCCACGAACTGAGTTGACTATCAGCTTACTCAAGGCACACGAGTAGAAAGAACCATGAAGAAGCCTCCATTCACTGCTCAAATGTAAGGTAGTCGGAGGGATGAGTGGACCGAACATAAATTGACCTTCGGAAAACCCCACCCGCTCAAGGGGAGTTCCCTCAATCCAACCAACATTGTCTATAAAAGTGATTTTGAGAGAGATGGCCGATGAATATCTATGAGTGAATAAGTTAAGAAAATGAAGGTCTTCTCTAAGATGAATTCCAGAGAGTGGCTCCAAGGTGTTGTTGACTTTAGCGAATCATGCCATTGGCAATTCTCGAGGCACATGTTTCACGGCGGTTTTGGTCACTTTGTCGTAAGGTAAGAGGTAAACTTCTACTTCGAAGCAATCATTGTGTATCGTTGTAGTCATTATCTGGCGATATGAGTCAGACAATTTTTTGCACGAGTAGTAATAACGGGAATTCAAAAGTTTCATGTTACTGTCGAAGCTCAACGCATCGGCTCCGATAAAGTCGGAGAAGCCAAGGTAATAAAAGACCTCAGTTACGCACTGTGTGAAATCATTGTAAATACAAGCACTGTTTCCATGTAAAAAGAATTGAGTGGGGTGGTGATGCTGGGTTGAAACTTCATGAGAAATTACATAAAATTCCCTCGGTCTATATGTTATGCCAAAAAGCGGCAAAAAAGTATCGTTGACTTTTGCAAAGAAACTCAAGGGTATTTCTGGATTTGCACACGCAGTGGTGGTGAAAAGGGAGCCAACAATCAATTGAATAATTTTCATAGTGATTTTTGTTAGTCCTGGAAAGGGGGAAGGGGGAGCCCCTCATGTTTTATGGGATCAGCAATGAATCCTTTGGCATTACTTTCTTTGAAAGAATGACGCATAATCTTGGGAACAATAGGTACAGAAATCTGAGAACTTCTACTGATTCATGTATATTTCCTGCACGCGTGGCTAAATGATATATCTTTTTAGGAAGTTTGCCCCTCTCCTACTGCATGTGAGCCAAGAAAATTAGGGATTCTGATGTATTTAGTCATCACCCATTTATGCGGGTGCAATTTTGTCAATGTGATCAATTCCATTATCTGTTAACGCGTGAGTATATTACGTACATGTGTTAGCACAAAGGCTGAGCTTGCGGGATTTACGCACAGCGCTTAAGTCGCAATGTTACAAGGAGGCATACCCATTCCAACATAAAAGGAGGGGCCGCCACACACGCTTGTGAGGTTAGGAGTTCTCTCAGAACAATTGAGGATAACACGGATTAGCCCTAGGTCACACTCAATAAATACAAGTCTGATAATTAACATTATCTGATAACCAGTCTCGTGCATTTCAAAAATTGGTTAGCAGGACTGTTGCCGTAATATTCGGAACTAGGAAAAAAAAGACTTGAGGGGTCACTGAATCTTCCACTTGGTAAGTGATTTTTCATCATAAACATGAGACATACTTGGCACCGATCTGGTACTGACGCACAATTCCCAAGGTCTTAGAGCGATTGTAAGTCGCTAGGTAAATCCTAAGCTCTGTTATGCGTTAACGATAATTTTCGCATTGGGTAATCAAAAGATGTGTAAGTATCGAGACTCATACTATTGTTGAATAGGGGAACAGGCCTCTTTTACGTAGTCCGAGTGCGCTCCATGGAAATATGAAACATGGCGTGCACATAAACTTCTCGAGAGTGCACGTGAACGGTCCTTTTGATTTAGCACCACACCACCCATCTATTGAAAATTGCAACGCTCCAACCAATTGGGAAAGGGAATTGGTATTATGAAGTGAGTAAAGATTTAACGTGGTTCTATTTTATATAGCTAAAAGTCTTGGTAGCATTTGACTGGACGTTTTGGTGCAGGATGCACTTCGCACCTGGTTGTGAGCACCGTAGAAGCATGTGTTGAGAGTTGTGATATACACTCCCATAATCTGGAACAGTTATCAAGTTAGAGTTCAACAAGTCCCTTAAGTGTGGGACTTCAGTGATCATCTTAAATGCTTATGGACTTCTTTAGAGTTGATATCCGTGATCTTAATCTTCTTATTGATGCCGCTCAAACAAGAGCGGGATCCTCTATATATATAGTCAATCCTGTTTTATCTGCACCATGTACCTCTGAAACATGTGGGAGATATCCACATCATCTCAAGCCTGTATGATGTCGTTGACCTGCAGGCAACATTTTTCACAGTTGCCCGCACTCACAGGTTGACACATGTCCCACAAGTTCAACAGCATGAGTATCCGCATTATATAATAAATTCGCAGAAGATCAGAACCAGCACCAATCCTTTCAACAACATTAAAATCCCCTCTTAATAGCCATAGACTTTTTTCGTTCTATAGAATGCTTTATTTCGAGCCTCCAAAAAAATGAATCGTCCTCTTCAATGTCATCACTGAGAACGTGTCCGTAACGAGAACGAGCTTCATTCTTGGAGCTTATTAGCTAATGCACTAAATAAGCAATTCCTACGATTCCCACTTGTAAAAATATCAACGAGCTGCTCTAAGTATATATGGTATATTCTGGTGTCATGGTCTTTACCAGTAATTAGTCCATTCATGCAGTACATAGTACCATGTTCAACTCACTATGAGACAACTAGATTTGCGTGAGCGCACAGCTTGAGCTATTTTTTCTAATCACATTACTTAGGAACACCCATAAACATACTAAAAATTGATCGACCCTGGAGAAGTATTATTAAAGGTTATTATTTTAAAGAGACCGTTCCACTGAGGTACCCCCTTAGATTTTCCTAGGATGTTTAGAGTCCTATTTAAAGTTGAGGTTGTATAGATTTGGGTTCTGGTGTGATAGTATCTCATGATGAACTGTACAGAGATATGCATAACACATGGGCACTGTCTTCTTATAATAATTTTTCGAACTCACGTGGGGTTCCAAACAATCATCGAATTCGCCCTGAGATTTAGTGAAAATTTTAGCAAAGGTTTTGATTGGCTCTTCGGAAATGTGTGTCTTAAAGTTCTTAGATGAAGGTTTCGTAATTGTTCCTTAAGGGTACTTAGACGAGTGCTGCAGGATGAGTAGCCAGGCGTCCCGTACCGACAGTACAATACTGGATTAGTAGTGTAGGCAGTAACACAGCAATAAGAACAAGTGAACCACAACTATTATCCTATCAAAATGAATACATTTTAACCTACGATTACTATCTACCAATGGATTGACTAAGAGAAATCCATTTTGGAGGATCCCATTAGATCAAAACGTGCACAGGGCCTACAGGTCTCTCAATATAATCATCACCATCCTCAGTATTTGTTCAGTATTTGTTCGCCATTTAAATTTATACTTTTATCGAAATTAGCAGGGTGAAATGAAACATGACCTTTTTCTCTTATTTGTAGTTAGAATTCCTCAAATAAACGGTGGCCCAGTTCTGTCTCAGTTTGTCTCGGTTTGTCTCGGTTATCTTAGTGATTACGAACATTCGTTGTACCGTTTCTCAAAAATTGGAATTGGGAACTAAAATTCGAGGACTCTACAGGAACTACCAACCCCTCTTGGAACCCTTGAATCGAAATGAATGACCTTAAAATTGATTCTCCGCAAATGTTGCCAGATACTGACCTCCTCAGATACGGTTCCTCCATACAGCATGGACTTTCTGACGCCTCAAAAAAAGGGCGCACAAAAAGAATTTTCGGCGGTTGGCAGTTTTGTTCCCCACACTAACACATCAGCATAGTGGAAGACGAATATAGATGGCGGTCAAATGCAGATCAGGTATGCTTAAATCAAGCAAATTTCGAGCACTTAATACCAAAACAGGCCATATCAAGAATCTGAACCAGAAATGCATTGTATATTCTCGAAAGGTCTGTGTATCAAAAACCGTGGCGGCTGCATGACCATGCGAGCAACGCTAACATTTTAGGCGCAGATGCGAAAAAAGTATCGGGAATTGAAAGTGCACCCACATCATTATCAGACCACACTTCATTGACATGTAGATGCAGTAAAAAAGTGCATTGATTTATTTATCTTTGTGTGAAAAGTTTTTGGCCTTCCCGCGTTTGGGATTGGAAAAAACGATGAGTGTGGGGGTGAATCTGGAAACCTCGCGCATTCATGCACAGCAGGATCCCGAACACAGCAAGTCTCTTATCTAGAAACTCATCAGAAAACACTCGCGGTAAAAGCCGGACCTGAACCTAGGACCTGAGAATGCGGAATAATTTTTGTTTAAAGTGCTTGGGTTTGGTTTTTGATTTTGAGCCCTCAGTTTCGAGCCCTTGTATCTAAATTTCTACTGGACCTCAAAATGTCGGGCATTTTGTCTTACCCGTCACTGTTTTAAACACTACCTCATACTGAACGAATGTGTCATCATGTGGGAATTTTAGTTCATGTACTATGATACATGCCGCGCGCATGCGTCTCGACCAATCGAAAAATGCATTGTCGAGGTGCATCTTGGCCAAGATCTAGTGCATGGTTATGAATCAGGAGACATGGGTACCTACCGATGGAGCCGAGATGGAACTTTAACGGTCAAGGAGGATTTGAAAATTAAAGAGAGGTTGTTGTCTTGGAAAGAGTTTAAAGAGAAAGTAATAAATACTGGTAATACTACTGGACAGAAGCATTATTTAGTTGGTGGAACCTAATAATGCAGGCCCAACCCTAAATACATAATGGGTAAGCGCACTACCATACATTTGAAACCTTCGCTTCTCGAGCAGACGTGGGATTAACATAAACTTCAACGGCAAGATCCCCAAAGAGACCCAATACAACACGATAGGAGTAATGTATATCACTGACTTCATCTTCAAATCTAGTGCAAATACTGGAATAGCTGTAAATTTTTCTTTGGACTCCTCTGGATTCCTCAAATAAGGAATTTTCTTACTAAGTCAAGACATTAATAGAAGAATCCAAATAACCCTGGTCAAATGCAGGATGCATCGAGAACCTTTTACGAAGTCCGCTTAAGATCGCATGCAATGCGGTGCCGCTGCTCTTGGCATTTCGGCATGGCGTCTTATATGCTATATGCATGGATGCAATGAAAGCAGAACTTCGGAATAAGGCGATCAGATGATCCTTTTAAATGGACATCTCGGTCTAACGAGTGCAAGCCGAATTTTTTGAAGCCCAATGCTTTACTTATTCATATGGTGGCTTTTGCCTTTTCTAACGCAAGCCGCGGATGCAGCAGGGTGTCAAAATAATGCGGTGACTCTGACGCTGCCCGGGTTTAAGGTTGATTTCTGGAAGTTTCCCATTCTAAGCCTACTTCCATGGTCAGACCCAACGTTTTTCCAGCAGGGCTTTAAGTCCTTAGGATACGTGGGATCTATAACGGGAGTCACGGCCATGAACTTCCAAACGAACATCGGCATAGATCAATCGATTCCCGTCGTGGGACAGGTCTACACCCAGACCATTACCGTGACCAACTACACCATGGTGTTGAGTGGATTCTTCTACGCACTGCAAAGCGGAGTTTATCTGTTCACTTATCAGTCAGACGAAGGAGGCATTTTCAGTCTTGGAGCCGCGTCTGCCTACTGTTGCAACAATGCCAGTTACAGTGTCACCGATACTGTGTCCATCAACCGGGTTTCTGCTCGGCCCGGAATCTTGGCCACCGGCGCAACAATGGAGCTGTTTCCATTGCAGGCTGGCACCTATTACCCGGTGCAAATCATCACCTATAATTGGCGGCAGCTGTCATCACAGCTTACTTCGTTCACGACTCCCGATGGCGTGGTTCATAATGATTTAGCCTCATCGGTGTACCAGGTCCAATTTGCGAGTAACGGGATTTGTTACACCACAGTTACATCATACTGGGACCAGCCTGGAACATCCACCACTACAGGTCCCGGAACACTGTTGCAGACTGTTATTGTGGAGTTGCCTAAATCTACAACCACTCTCACTACCACATGGCCGAACTCCTTTTTTTCGACATCTACTGCTACGGGGGCTGTGACTAATACGGTGGTTGTGAATGTTCCAACACCTACAACCACAATAACTTCCATCTGGACGGGCTCTTATACAACTCGAACTACTGCTACTGGAGGCCCCGGTCAGTCCAATACGGTTATAGTGCAGATCCCCAAGTCTACAACCACCATTACTAATACTTGGGGTAGTTCTTATGCCACTACTTCTACGGGTATTGGCGCATCGACAAATACGGTGGTGGTAAATGTGCCTACTCCTACCACCACAATCACCTCTGTGTGGACTGGAACTTTTGTTTCGACCACTACTGCTACTGGTGGTCCGGGACAATCTAACACTGTGATTGTTCAGATTCCAAAGGTGACTACAACAGTGACTAATACCTGGGGGAACTCTTATGCTACGACCACAACTGGAACGGGAGTTTCTACCAATACTGTGGTGGTCAATGTGCCTACCCCCACTACTACAATCACTTCGGTATGGACAGGCTCTTTCACGACCTCTACCACTGCTACGGGAGGACCAGGACAATCTAATACGGTGATTATTCAGATCCCAAAGTCTACCACCACCATAACGAACACCTGGGGAAGCTCCTATGCCACTACTACCACAGGAACTGGAGCTTTGACTGACACGGTGGTGGTTAATGTTCCTACGCCTACCAGCACGGTTACTTCAGTATGGACTGGCTCGTTTGTTACAACTACTACGGCTTATGGATCGGTTGGCGAGTCAAATACAGTGATTGTGCAAATTCCCAAGTCC
>NLAW01002049.1:0-57233 GCA_002370915.1 Metschnikowia lochheadii | reverse complement strand
TTTCGTGGCGTAGGTCTGAATCGTTTTCTCGCGCTGATCTGAATCGTTTTGCCGCGCTGGTCTGAATCGATTCGAATAACACTGTATCACTATCTCCTTACATGCAGTCACTTGGAACGTGCAGTACATCAGAGATGTACTAATTCATCATGTCCAACACCCGCGGCCGGCCAGGAATTAGTAGAGGAGTAATCATTCATACAGAATAACACTACACACCTATTATGAGTAACAACATAGTTCAGATTCCCGGCCAATTTGGGTTTGGCTCGATGTCATTAACTTGGACACCAATACCCAAGTCAATTGAAGAGTCAGTTGAGGTCATTAAATATACTGCGGACAAGTACCATGTTAGATTCATTAATGGCGGGGAATTTTACGGACCAGGCAATATAAATTTGAAGTATCTTCTGCAATTTTGGAATAAGCATGGTTCAGATTACCCTGAGATGGTGATTTCCGTCAAAGGAGCCTTCAATTTGGAAAAACTAGCTCCAGATGGGTCCAAGGAGTCAATTCGTAAATCCATCGAAAACTTTGCTTCTTTCTTCCCTTTGGAAAAGTTCAAGAGGCCGAAATTAATTTTTGAAATTGCCCGTGTTGATCCTAACATTCCATATGAAGATAGTATCTCTTACATTCAAGAATATGTCGAGAAAGGTGTTATTGATGGAATTTCTCTTTCGGAGGTCGGTGTTGGGTCTATTCAGAAGGCATCACGCGTAGCTACTATCAGCTGTGTTGAAATTGAATTTTCCTTGTTATGCCAGGATATCTTTGAGAATGGTGTGTTAGAAGAACTCTCGAACAAAGGCATTCAAGTAATAGCTTACTCGCCTTTGTGTAGAGGATTTTTAACTGACAGAACCGCAAACGACTTGGATGCTTTCTACAAATTGTGTCATAGACCAGGCGATATTCGGAGCCACTGCGAAAAATTTTCGAGAGAGAACTTCCCTACAAATCTGAAGATTGTTCTCAAGCTTCAAGAATTTGCAAAGAAAAAAAACTTGAGTCTCGAATCTTTGGCTTTATCTTGGATTGTCTCGATTAGTGGACAAGAAGATTTCAACGGAATAAAGCAGGTCACAAAGATCTGTCCAATTCCTAGCGCCAGCTCTTTAGAGAAGACTGATGCTAATTTAGGGCTGATTGTGACATTAAGCAAGGAAGATTTACTTGAAATCAAGTCAATTACAGATGCTAACAAGGTTCAGGGACTTCGTTACAATTCTCATGCGAAACATTTGGATTTTGCCTAATTTGGTGGGCAAATGTGGTATTAACAGCCTTTATACAAAGGTACATATACTACTTGAAGTGCTGACTATACTAGACCAGTAGATTAAATGTCTCAAATTTATTGCGCGCGCTTAGAGTCTAAACGTACGTACAGTGTTTTTCAAAACTATTCAAACTAGTGCGACAAAATGATTCAAACCACGGCGACAAAAAGTTTCGTACCCCTTCGCACAATCTTACAAACCAAATTTGCGTAGTGTTTGGTTTGAAACATGTTGTCGCGGTGGTTTGAATCATTTTGTCGCACTAGTTTGAATAGTTTTGTCGCGGTGGTTTGAATAGTATCGAAAAACACTGTATACTCTTCACTAATTATGAATATTCAATGCCATGATAAATCTCGCCGCGTGAGCTTCTTCTAACTTGTCCTTCAATATATTGTATGCGAACGAGCTTAGCTAAGTATCAACCAATAAGAACTGGAACATCAATTTTCAAAGTATTTTGAGATTCTTCACCTCCTTTGAACTTGACACATACTTGTAGAGCATATAGTCTTCCCACTAAACAATTCTGGAAACTCGGCGGGAGAGTAACATTATTCTTGTTAACAATTTTCAAAGGTACTGATACGTTCCTGGACCAAGTTGTTGACAGTGGGCTTAGCTTTTCTCCTCTCCAATCGTCTATATTCAAGTCAGTCGTGTTAGAATTCAAATTCTGGAAGTAGTCTTTAATTGTGTCTTTCTTAATCCCCATTTTACTGACACCTATTAAATAGGAATAAGTATTCAGGGAAATGTATGTTTTGGTTTCTTTCAAAAATGAAATAAAGTGATTCACGACTTCCTTTAATTGGGACAAGTTTTGTTTGGTATTCTCCACATCATCTTGTTGAATAACAGCACCTGCAATGGTGCTCTTAGAGTAAAAAAAGTCATGTCCGAACGAGATGTTAATCGGATATTCTGTTCTGTAAGACCATGCAACGACATTGAACTCTATCAGTGAGATGCTTGGTGGTCTCACATTATCATCGGTTGTTCTGAATAAAAGCTCAATATTCAAGCTTTTGATCACTGTATCATCTTTTCGGTTGTATAATTCCATTATTCCGTTGTCTTCTCTAAAAGATGAGACAGGTGATAGTGGCGTGGCATTCCGCCTGCCATCATTATACTTTTGAATCAACTTAGGTGATCCGTATGGAATCAACTTGTCTGGCACACTCACACATAGCACCATCTCGCCCATTTTATAAGATTGCAGTAGGAGTCTCTTCTTTTTTTTGCCAAAGATACTCACCGCATTCGGCGTGAATAGAACCATATTCTTGTCATATCTCTGAAGTTTTTCCGCTGTTAAAATGTCGCTGATACTATCGACTTGGCTCAAGTTAATTTTGCTACCAAACTCTTTGTCTGCGCGACGATGGCCTCGAAGATTCTTCCTTTTGATGTCATCCCCAGAATACTCCCTCTTTTCCAAAGCAGACTCTATTTCTTGTTCAATGGACAAGTTCATGTGCTCAATAAACTGCCAAGTATGACGCTTTGCCAAACTGGTATAAAACATACCATTAATTCCAATAGTATCGAAGGTATCCTGACCAGATATGCTGTATGCTCTACTATGATAGTCTACCTGACTTTTCACATCTGGCACATATCGTAAAAAAAATTGAGCACTTCTGGAGATGACATACTTGAAGTCATTGTCTGGATCATTAATATCATTGGGGGAAAATGCCAAACTTTGATTCTTGGTATTCAATTTGTCGATGAACTTAGCCTCTATCGTATAGGACACACTTAAGTCACTGAAAGCATAGTCCTTTACCTTGATTGGAGATCCCCGCACGTTCAAGAAGCCATATCCAAGAGTTTTATCAACTTCGATTGAAGCAGCTCTTTTGTGAAAAGCTGTCTCGTCTGTGCCAAATGACGGAGGGGGCATGTTATGCCTCAATACACCGTGAGGGCAGGAATTATCAAGCAACATATTCGGAAATTTGAACACGATAAACTTCTTGTATTTTTGCTTCGCTTTTAAAATCCTATCGTCAGGTAATCCGATAAGACATCCATCGGATTCGTCCCTGGAGAGAAATTCATACTCTATACCGGCTGCATTAGGAACAGCTGCTTCATTGTAGCTGGCATGCAAGTCATACATTTTCAATGGTTTCTTCTGCAAAATTGTTCGAGCTGGCGATGACATTTTGTTATCTCTGGGTAGTACAGCTTTTATTGTGGCCTCTAGGGTCACGATAAAAAGTCCAAAATCAACATCACGGTCCAGTGTATTTGTGATTATGACAAAACCTTTAACAATATCGCCCGTAGAGTATTCTTTGAGCTTCGTTTCCGACTCGTACGGTTCATTCGGCGCAGGGACACCTTTGGTAACAAAGATCTCAATGGAAAGTGGAGAGTCTTTTGCATGTGGAAGCATATCAATGTTGTCGAGAACTGAATGTCCAAAGCTCTCATGCGTAATTCTTCCGCCAGACCGGCTCAGTTGCACTTGACTAGAATCTTGACTCGGGACTGGAGACATCAACCGAGATTCATGGTTGCGTCGTCTTTGGAGGCCGTTTTCGTTTTCGTTGTCAGAGATGAGATACTGCCCCTCACACTCTAAATCGTCATCATATTCATCGCCTAGTGAAGCTGAGTTCAAGCTTTGGGAAACGGATCGTAGTAAGGTATCAACATCCCTTCCTGATTGAGCTTCGGAGGAAACCGGAGGAGACACAGGATCATAGGTCGGTGGTACTCCAAGATTCCCTTCATCGAATTCGAAATCATTTCTTGTGACGATGGACTGAAACATTTGGAATGACGGTAACAAATCGAAGTATTCCGTCCGCGTTTCGGTGTTACAAGCGGTCAAGCCTGGTGCAGACTCGCCCAACTTATCTATCTGGCTTTGTAGAGATTTTGATGGCCGGTAAGGTTTGTTTTTTGCTTCATTCACGTTGTTCGAACTGGAGACGGATTTGAATAGGTTTGGCCTCACTGAACGGTCTAAGCGTGGCGAGGTTATCGGTGTTATGGAGGCTGGAGAGGAAGCCTCTATATCTGCATAATTTGGCGGGTCTATTGGTGGCACATTTGACTTCGATTTTTGCCCTGGCATACTTGTGCTAGAAAGAAGTAGTTGAAGCTCGGGATTTGAGGGAAAGTTAATAATTAATGAGTGTAATACGGAGAAGGTCTCTGGTGCAGAAGAGCGCTCTAAAAAGTCCCGGCACGCTCGCAAACGCATAAATGCATCTTAGTTGAAAAAGGGCCATAAGACTCGCCGGACAAATTTGGCTCTAATCTACAGCTACTTCGCTTAACATACTATTATCTCTGTTACACATATATATCAAATGACCTGCGTGTTAGTATACTACTCTTCACAGACTGTTAATACAAGCGACATAAGTTGAATCAGACTGACATGCAAATCGTTTTAGTTTTAGGAGTTTCATATAGGTTCAATGAGCTGAATATCATCATTTGATCTTAATGTCAACTTGCTTTAAATATTTACTTCGATACATACTAGCTGTTAGTAAACCATGTAAAATTTTCACGTCTCGCGATACAACAGATGCAAAGTTCAGGAACCACGGCCGGTCAAGGCCGAGAGTATCATCAAGGTACGGCAATTACAAGTCACCGCACACAGTAGACCGTCGTGAATTTGTGGTAAATCATCATATACTATTGCATCAACTGAAGTAGCCAATTTGGCTTAAGAAATGATAACGTACCTTTACTGGGTAAAATTCGGCTGATTCATTCTCCGAATCCCGGCTCCTATTTTCTATGTTCAGAATCTATCAGACGCGAAAATTTGTCTTCTTTGAATCTCGGACATATGCTTGTCTTTTTTTTTTCAAGTTCATCTCTTAGAAACAAAGCACAGAAAACAGTAGCTAAGACTTGGAAAATCAGCCAAATGACTCCATTGGGTTCTTAGCTCGGGTATTTCCGCAATGACTATCAGAGTTAGTATGAAGCGCAATTGAAGGCACATCGTAAAAGATTTGTTCAGAGAAGCATGAATGGTTATTAAAAAAGGTTGTCTTCAACGGGAAACCCGATTCAGACTCGTCATCTAAGAGCTCATCACTCAGTCTTTATATGCTTAGCCATTACATACTCTTCTTTATGTTAGCAAATCTTGCACACACAAAATTGGGTTTTAAAATTCAAAATCAGTTGAAGTGGGTTTCTGAGGCCCACAAAAATGCATTGTCACTCATAATAGATTCAGTGCCCAGTGCAGTATTTCCTCCTTTGACAGAATTCGTATTCAAAACATACCTAATTGTTAGTATTAAGATCCTTACTGGCTAATATCCGACAAAGAGTTATAAAAATCAGGGAATATGCAAAAACTTTTCAATCAGAGAGATTCAGTTGGTAATTCCAGCTTTGTTTTTGTTGTATCATCATAATATAATTTCTCAGACGGGGAAGCTCTGAAGCTTCTGATCTTGAAACATACTCATTGTAAAAATCACCTTATGGAGTTAGCAAAATGTTCTTTTAATTTATTGGTTCGGAAAAATTCGACTCGTCAGTGGTTTAATAATACTCTGATCATTCTTAAAAGTCACAAACTCTAGTTTGATTTGATTATTTTGATCATCCTTGAACCGATAACTTGCTCCGGAAGAGCAAGAATATTTCATGCTTATGCAACTAATTGGTGACATACTGAAACATTGCGAAGAAATATTCCGACGAAGAAATGTTCTCACGAAGAAGTGTTCTGACGAGAAGATATGTATCTGAAAGTTTTTTCTCGAGGTCGCTTTTATACAACACTATATGCATTCACTTTTACTTGCGGGTAACCATCTTTAGGGTTGCGCACGATCTTCTAAATCACACACTGTAAATACAATACGGGCCAGAATAATCTAAGCGCTGGGTTTTGCCGTAAACGCGAAAATACCCATGCATATGTAAAAATTTGTAAAATCATGAGTATGCCACCTTGCAGCTTTAGCAGTTAAATATAAGCTACTTTTGACCTGCATTCATGTTTTGGGGCATCCCCATCATTGGCATCATCGGAAAGGGCATGCCCTGTGGCATCATTGGAAATTGCATACCAGGTTGCTGCATCATTTGACTTGCATCTGAGCGAGATCTTTTAGAATCAGAGCTTTCTTTCTCTTCAGAAGATCTTTTGGGGGATATATCTTCCAAGCCAATCAGCTTTATGTATTCTTTTAATTCTGTTTCCAATTCCTTGTTCTGAACAAGAGAGTCCAAATAGATATCTTCCCTATCACAGTTGGGACAGCGAAAGTCATTGTCAATCAAGAGTTGCTCCAAGTCGGCTTGGTTGTAGTTGTAGTTTTTCATTTTCTTCAAGCTATCAAAGCTTTGGCAGCATGGAGTCATGCTAATTGGAGGTTTAAGGACCTTGAATTGTGATGGGAGGGGATTTAAAAATTGCGGCTTATTATCTTCGACGGCTTTTTTAGATATGTCCAAATCGCGTTGTAGTTGGGCTTTGTGCTGAGCACTCTGTTGCTTTTCTTGGTACAGTGCCCATGTTTTGGAGTCTGCGAAAGTCATCACATAATCTCCATCCTCGGTGACCATATACGTGTTACCCTGTGCATCCACCAAATCACCATTTTCATTAGTATGAATACCACTCTCGTTGCTATCTGGGTTCTGAAGTCGATATTCCACAGTCTCTTTCGAAATTGTTTTCATATAACTTTTTGGAATACCTGTGGTTTTCTTGATCTTTTTACCTTCAAAATTGGGGTCTGAATTTGTAGGGCAGTTCTTGATCCAATGGTCCTTGCCTCCGCATCTGTAGCACACATATCCAGGGGGAGGTAGATCTTCTGTGCCTGGCTTGTAGTGGACCACTTTGTGGGTCGAAAGCTCGTCTTGGGCTTGCGCCCAAACATTGGACTGATTTTCAAACATCTGCTTAATTCTGTCTTCTTCACTGATACTTTCATCTATAGGCGCCTCTGGCTTGGCCAGAGGCGCACCCGCCGCACTTAGAGCCTGAGGCTTGAATCGATTGATTCGAGGCCTTCCTGACACATATCTAGCAGCAGATTGGGATCTGCCATTGTACACGGAAACAGGGGACCTCTTTGCGAGAACAAATGTAGACCTTGGTATAACATCCTGGTCGTTTTCATACTCTTGGTCCTGTTGCTCCAGGTGATAAAGCCGGAGCATAAAGTCCTGACCTTGGCCAAGTTGGTTTTGTGTGATGATTTCGTGTTTGAGGTCAAATACATTTATTCCTGTTCCATCAAAATGTATCGTACTCTGTTCAGTTTGGTGCATAAATCGGTAAAATATGGTGGACGACATGAAGGGTGGTTAATCGAAGTGGTGTGTGAGGTGAGCTTTGATATAAGATGTATGTGTGCGAACCAAAAAAAAAAAAAGGTCAACTTACTTTACAGCCACAACTTGAAAGCTCTGTAGTGTCAAAGAATCACATAATATTTTCTGAATACTAGGCTTTCTTAAAACCTTTTTATATTTTGTACTTGTTCCGTGAGTGGTGCTCATCCAGTCTGACCGACATCTGTGCACCGCGTTGAGAATAATTGTACGAAAAAAAACACAGCACCCGTGCCGTTAACATCCAACCCATGATGAATGTCTACAGCCATGCGAGCATAATAGGTTACGAATCGCATCTTCACACCCGAAATGTGAGACTACCGCTTAAATATACCAGCGAAAAGGTGTATTCAAATACTGGTGAAAAGTTTGAAAGCAAATATTATGGATTCAGTGAGTTGCTAGACATTTCTGCTCAAAGCGGACTTTTTTTCTCGTTGGTACAGATTGGTGTTACTAAAGACTTTCGGACACTTCGCTTGACCCCGCTTCTTGTGGATGAAGCTACCTCTTTGGGTGTTCAGTTACAACTCATTGAGATCTCGCTTCCTCATGCGCTCATCAGCAAAGATACTTTTAGCTATCAATTTGTTCCGCTGACCACAGAAGAAGAGCCTTATATTTTGATTGATATCCTCGACGAGAATTACTTATTAATTTCATTAAGGATTGAGCTAAGTGACTTCTTGATAGGTAATTCCAAGAACCGTTTGGTACTCGATAATTTCAGTGAATGGGTCAACATTTCTGTTCCTTATTCCTTTGAGCTTCGTTCGCCACCATTTTTGGTCAAACATTTGGATTTGCAAAATCTTATTGTGTCTATGAAAGATGGAGGGCTCTTGCATTTTAAACGCTCGAGCCCATTGTCAACTTTTGACATATTTAACTTTAGTGATATCGTTCCCTTGATGTCTTTCAATATCTTGGGGGGGTTTTTCCTGAACTCCAAAAAAACTGAATTTTTGGTTGACGGCATTTCTTCTAATTGTGTGGTTGATTTAGCACCCATAAGTGATACGCAATTTGTGACTTTGAGTGTGAGTAAGGTTTTGAAGATTTGGGACATAGAGACACACAAGCAGAAACAAGACCAAATCAAGCTTTCTGACTCACACAGTTCTTCAGACTGGCTTACTACACTCCCCAATAAGTATCTCCAGGTGCATGAGTCCAAATTCGGTCGAAGACTTTCAATTTTGTTGCCCAACCAGGCTGTTTCTGGCGACAACGTCACACGCTTTGGTTACGAGTTTGTTTCTTTCGCCATTCGAAATGATACTGCAGACTCTAGTCTTCAAGAAAGATCAAGCTTAGCATTGAATGATGAAATTCTTAAAAAAGATATTCATTCATCCCTGGCTGATGTGCAGGTTTTCAAGGTACAAGACTTCCATATTGCTGAGAAAGACCAAGAATTAACTTACGCAGTTCTTTGGAAGTCGCATACTTACAGCATGACTATATGCTACCACCAGCTGCAAAGCACTTCCAACTTGACTATGTTGCGGTCATCGATGACCAAATCTAACCCCACAATCTTGAGTGAGTTTAATGCGCATATTGAGCCAGAATCTTACTTAAACAGCTTGTTCAACTCTGGCCTTTACGATGAGCCTATTATCCGTACGGCTTTGGAGGTGTTTTCGAGAAGTTGTGATTTGCCAATCGTCATATCTGGTGACTATTCTTTGCGGCAAAGAGTTAAGCAAGCCGTTCATGATGCTAGCGAAAACCAAGGTGTGACGGACGGATCTTCATGGTTTAAATTTGCTCTTATTTGCGCTCAGTTCCGTAAAACTAGTTCAGAGGCTTTGTCTGTTTTACAATATCAAGGTTGCGTGCTCAGCGCACAGGCAAATGGTATAGAGATTCTTGGTGAGCCTCATTACTATGAGGCATTCATGCACAGCAGTTCCCAGCTTGTGAAGTTACTAAAGAAGGTATCTGCGGTTTTTTCCACGCAGACTTTCCGGTGTCTTCTAAGTGATATTTTGAATACGACTGAACTGATTGATGCTTCTCAAGCTACAGAGCTAGCAACAAGACACTTCAGTGACAAAATATCAGAAGTCCAAGTCAGCGAGTTTACAGAAGAGTTGGCATCCATTGGTAATGTTTTGGACGAGCTCAAAAGGCTCACCAGTACTACCGGATTTTACGAGAATAATGCCAGTGACATGAATTTTGCAGGTCAAGGCAGTGGGCTTTTAGCAAAGTTGGCTGCTGTGGATACATTCGAGAACATCCGAAAATCCCATGAATCCACTTTGATTGCCATTTTTGCGTTGTTGCTTCTATGTGAAGTCAACGACCAAGTTTTGGAATTCTTGAACTTGATATTGAACCGCTTTAAAGTCTACAGTCTTATGACGCAGATCTTCGCAATGTGTTTCGTTTCCACGGGTAGCTTAAGTGAACTTGAAAAAGATTCCGTCTGCCTCATGGAAAACGCCATTTTCTGGCCTGTCGCCGTCCAGAGAAATCCTCAGCTTCAAATGCTCCTTCGGAAAAAAAAATGGAATAATGCTTTCAATTACTACTGCAACAATATACTTCTCTCGAGACAAGACGAATACATTCTTGACCTCGTCCTCGAGCTTATTAACAGAGGCGAAGGTGAGATTATACTCAAGAAGTTTGCCTCAAGAATGGACAAATCTTACCCTTTGAATGTGTTCTTACTTGGCCTCGTTTACTTGATCAACAATCGAATTGAGGAATTTCGGGAGATTTTCTCAAACTACTCCACCTTTGAAAATGTATCAAGGGATGAGAAACTCGTCGCCAGACTTGTCAACTCGCTTGATGGAAGCCCAAAAATCCTTGGTTTTTTGAACTCGATTTTCAAGCAAAACAGTAATGAAACTTTGCTGAAGTCAAATTACTTCCACCTGTTGTCGCAACTCATGAAACTGTATGGTTCAAGCATAGAGAAGGACAGCCAATATCTTCTTAAATCCCTTGAATTTGAAAAAAAGGCTATCGATATCTTGCAACATCTGAACGATGTAAAAGAGGGTTTGTCTGAAAAACACAGCAAGATGCAACTTATAACTCTTTATCTTCGAAACTATTTCTGCGATGCAGTTGATATTGAAGAGTTTGACGAGGCCATTGATTCGTTATCCCGCTTACAGACTAGGACCAGCAAAGCAGATTTCCGGGTCTACATGACCAGACTTGTCAAGGCTATTTTGGCACACTTCAATACGAAGAGGCTTTTCGACTCTGAATTTTTTGCCAAGAATTACCTACTAGTGGATTCTATTATTCTTGAACTCGCTAATGAAGATCTCATCCTCTCAAATGCTTTGAAATGTTACGAGTTGTTGTACTCCTGGAGGCTTTTCGGAGCATCTCCTCTGAAACAAATCCTTGGTGATAAACGGGGTGCAGTTGAAGGTCTTTACATCTTTGTGACTAGATTCAAGGGAGATTTAGATAGCTTGGCCATGAACTCAGGTGTTGTTGAAGATCTCAAGCAATTCAAATTGAAAATCTTGGAGTTATACAAGGTTATCCTCAATACCCTCAAGACATTCGATGACGAGAAGGACTGCTGGATTAGAAGAAGAAGCCCCAATAGCGAACGCTTAAGTGTTGTGAAAATCAACGAGTTAAATGTGGAGTATTACCAATGGCTCAAGGAACTCGAGCAAGATTTTATGAATTAGAGTCTTCTCCATAAATGCTTTTCACATAATACGAGTGCAGTTCGGCATATCAAGCGTGTAGATAACTTATCCAATATTTGCCTTCATGTTTCCACTTCCCTTTGGATTATCATCCTTCCAATCATCCCATTCCCGATTTCTTAATTCCTCGTCACTATCATCATCTTCGTCGCTACATAAGTCAGGGTCATCTGCGCTAGCCATTTTTCCGTTCGCCAATTCATAGTCCAAGTACTCTTCAATTGACATCGATGGTAGAACCTGGCCCGTTCCAAACACTTTTCTCTTGAGATCCTGCTTATTGCTGGTGATTACAAACGGCTGAAGAATCTTGCCTTGTTTGTCGAGCAAATCAGAAATCTGGGCCTCCTTACGTGGATCCCTTTCCAATCGAGAGGTGTATCCGGTTAAGTCAGTATCGTCTCTGATTCTCTTGTCATCTATCTGTCTGAGTCTTGCCTTTTCTAGAAATGTGATCCTCTGTTGCAAAACTTGCGATTCCATAGCGATCAGCTCCAAACCTGCGAAAGAGCGAAGAGCAAAGAGCTTCATTTGGTCAATAAACATCTGTCGAACCATATCCTCATCATAGCCGTTATCCTTATCTGGAAAGTCTGCATCCAGCTTCAGGAAGTATCCATCAAGTAAGGAAATTTTTTCTCGGAGTTCCTTTTCTGCTCTAAAATTAGCGATTTTCAGCGCTCTCTTTGCTGCTGGATCTCTTTGCTGATCTAACAATTCTTCATTTGATGGATTGTAACTATTGAGGGCTTCGATCCTGGAATGTTGCTCTTTTTCCAATATTCCACCAAAGGAGTCTACCTGGTGAAGGTAAGCTATGTACAGTGCTTTTGCTCGATCCAAATTCTGCGTCTTGAACAAGTGCTTTGACTCTTCTTCATCTATGTATTCACCCCTGTTGTTTACAAGAGACTTTTGTAAAAGCGTTGCTCGATAGAATTCTATGACAGCGAAAGGGAGGTACTGAGTATTAATTTCATCAAGAGGCTCATTTGCGCTGAAGAGGGAGATGCGATCACATATCATTTGAACGATAGAGAATTCACGAAGCACACTGCTAACGTCATTCTGAAAGCCCGGAGAGTCTTGTCGTGCTGTTGAGTTTTCTATATCGCCGTATTCCCTCACTGCAGCTCTGAATCTCTCTCGTATGTTTAAGTCGGATTTGCTCATGGCAGTGTATGAGTCTTTGCAACTTAGCTGTGGTTTGGAGGGGCCCCACCCGTGCACCAGGCAGCTTCTATGCGACACCTCAAGATTCATGAAAAGTGACCACAACTCTATTACCTAAATGAGTACCCCTGCCTACTACGAACTCTATAGACGAAGCTCTATCGGAAGTGCTTTGGCAGATGCGCTTGATACATTGATTAGTGATGAGAAAATACAGCCGCAGCTAGCAATGAAGATTTTAAACAACTTCGACAGAATTATCTCCGAGGTCTTGAAGGCAGAGCGGGGTATGTGCAAGGCTAAAATCACCTTCAAAGGCGATTTACATACCTACAGATTCTGTGACGATGTGTGGACCTTCATCATCAAGAACGTCATGATAAAAATGACTGACACGTCCAACAACGATCTCAATGATAGTGAATTTACTGTTGACAAGTTCAAAATTGTTGCCTGCAACTCTCGTAAGGCAGGCGAGACATAAGCTTTCGTATCTTTTAATGCTTATTCAGCTGTCCTAATCTCGTTCAACTTGAAGTCACTTAGCTCAACCTGAAGTCACTTAGCTCAACTTGAAGTCACTTAGCTCAACTTGAAGTCACTCAGTTCAATCCATGGACGTATATCTTTCGAAGAATCTAAACTCTACCAAACTAGGTCTTCGACGCCTCCGCATTTTGCTGATTTGAGACCCTGAAGCTTTCAGTACTTTGTTCTGTTGGCCATCTCACCATCTTTCGCCCTCTCTATTCTTCGGAATTCAACTTAGATACAGAAGCTCCCCGAGTTCTATTTGTTGGAATTATGCAGGGCGATGCTGTATGTATGGATCATTAGATATGTACTTAATCCTTGGGTATTGTAAATTAAATGAAACTTGAATATATTCTTCAGATTGCTAGATTGTATTTGTCTCTTGGAAGGTGGCAGGTTTAGAATGGCTTGATCTTATTTTGAATTCTTTTTTTCTTCATTCCACTTTTGTATCGTTATGAAAAGAAAAATTTTGTTTTATATTCTGTGGGTTGATTCTCGATTACCTCAGTTTCTAGTTCTTGCTATTACCTACAATATTTTACGTATTTCTCGCGGTATTGTCAAACACCCTTGGGAAAAAGAGGCACTGAAAAATCCAATTTTTGTAAAACCTTGATTTTAAAAAAACCTTTAAATTAAAGGGCTGAATATTATCCATGAATCTATCGTGAATAAATAATTCCATTGCGTGAGGTGGGATATTAGACTGATTGATTGAAACGAAATTTGGTACTGCAGACAGAATTTTCGAAGTACCCATCCTGTTGCGGTTAGTGACTGTACAATCTGTAAGACACTCATGATAAGTGAGAACATGCCATAAATGGCATTATATAATCCATCAAGGTTTGCTTTATGACTATTTAATTTATCACAATCCCAACCATAATTTAGAGTTTTCGATTTCGAAGGTCTCATACAACTCAATGTCATCAGAGCTGGTTCCCACCTGTACCTCGTAGAAACCCTTCTCCATGCTCCACTTGTTAAGGTATTCATCAAAGAAGGAGGTCGAGTCTTTCAAAGACAATTCGAAGTCAACCGTACTATTTTCGCCTGCCTTTAAGTGAATCTTCTCAAAACCTTTTAATTCCTTGATTGGCCGGTCCACCTCAGATGTTTTTGGCGAAACGTAAATTTGGACAGTTTCTGCGCCTGCAATCTTACCGATGTTTTCGATGGTTAACCTACCGCTGAGTTTATCCTCAGCTTCATTGACCTTCGCGTTTAAATCAGAGAGCTTGAACTTGGTGTAGGACTTTCCGTAGCCGAATGGGAAGGCGACCTGCTTCTGCAACTTCTCGTAGTATCTGTAACCGACGTAGATGTCTTCTCCATACAAAACTCTTCCTCTGACAGTCTTGAAGTTCAAGTAAGCAGGATTGTCAGAGTTTTTGAGAGGCCACGACAAGGACAACTTTCCGCTGGGGTTCTCTTCTCCAAACAAAACATTTGCGATAGCATTTCCACACTCAGATCCACCGTACCATGCATGAACCAATGCTTTGGTCTTAGACAACCAAGGCAATTCAACAGGAGTACCAGATTGGTTAACCACCACTGTGTTTGGATTTGCCTCAATAACGGCTCTGACCAAATCATTTGTCAACAATGGGAGCTCCATGTGGGGCCTGTCGTAGCCCTCACTTTCCCACTCAAGGTTGAGACCAATGGCCAAAACAACTTTGTCTACCGACTTTGCCAATTCAGCAGCCTTCTTGATCTCTTCCTGAGGATCAATTTTTTTACAGAATCCAATGGCAATAGCTCCACCAAATGGAACCACTGAGGCGTTGTCAAGGTTGGAAGTGCTTCCAGAGCCAAACTCAACCAATATCTTATATTGTTGCCCCTGTTTTAACTGAATGCTGGCAATTTCCTCCGCAGTTCCACTTCCAAAAAAAGAAGAACCAGCTTTCTGTTTAGTGTGGTTGTCAATGAGCAACTTCCCGTCCACATATAATTTTCCAGTTCCACAGAGCATCAAGGAGAATTCGTACTCCGCGGTTTCGTCAGGAGTGACCACACTTTCAAAGTCTCCATAGTAAACGTCAGAGTCCTCGATTTCCTTGTGTTTGTAGTCAAATAAAATTAAAGGACCATACTCAATGTGCTTCTGATCGAAAGCTTCCCTTCTGGTGGATGCATTTCCCTGTCTGTCACCATCCTTCGATGAGTGCAAAGTAAAACGAACGCTCATTCCTCTCTTACCAGTGTAAGGGTCGGTGGCAAGCTCACTTCCAGCCAAAGCAGGCAAAGACTTGTGGGCATAACAACCCACTGAGTACTCGGGCTCTTTTCCCAATACATTGGTAATAGCATCGTAAGGCGTGACGGCATTGTAGGTGTGCATGGAAGCAGAACCACCACCGGAGACGGCAGCGATCTTGGCATTTGGCCCAATTACTGCGATCTTCTCAGATTTCTTCAATGGAAGAAGATCGTCTTGATTTTTCAACAAGACAATTGCCTCGGTAGCAATCTTTTGCAACAAGGCTCTGGTCTTGGGGGTATCGTTGGTGGTTTCAGGACCATTTTCGGGGATGTTTGACTTCTCACACCACTTAACAAAGTTCAACACTCCTCGAACACGGTCATCCAAATCCTGAATGTTTAACTCCTTGGAGCTTATCATGTGCTGAAGTGCATTGAACAGTCTCAAGGTAGAAGGGCCTGGCATCTCCAAGTCCAAGCCGTTTTCGATGGCTGCCTTGGAGGTGTACATTCCATACCAGTCGGACATGACCAAGCCGTCCCAAGCCCATTCCTTGCGCAAAATGTCCTTAAGAATTCTTTTGTTCTGGGACACATGTTCACCATTGACCTTGTTGTAGGAGGTCATAAACGAGGCGGGATTGGCGTACTTCACAGCCAAACGAAATGGCTCTAAGTAAATTTCTCTCAAAGCTCTCTCAGTAATGATGGAGTCCGATGCCATGCGTTCATGCTCCAAGTCGTTACCAACAAAATGCTTGATTGTAGAAGCAATATCTTTCTCTTGAATTCCTCCCACAATAGAGACCGATGCCATTCCAGCAAGGTACGGGTCCTCGGAAAACGACTCAAACCCACGGCCTCCCAAAGGTCCTCTCTGGATATTTGTAGTGGGCCCTAAAATGGCATGTGCCGATTTGACCTTAGCCTCTTCAGCCATAAGATGACCTGCATCCCTCAAAAGTTCTTTGTTAAAAGTTGCAGCCAAACCCGTGCCGCAGGGAAAACATGCGGCGGGTTCACCGAATGCAAACTTGGTACCTCTCACACCGTTTGGTCCATCGGATACACGGATCGATGGAACGCTCAATCTCTCGACCTTGTAAGTGTGCCAGAAATCCACACCGGCAATGATGCTGATTTTTTCCTTGAGGGTCAATTCGGAGAGAACTTGGTCCACGTCAAAGCCTGTCATTTTGTGAGTGATTAAAGATAGAGTTGTAGTTGCTTGATGGATTGTAAAAAAACTCTTGTGATGTGTTATCTGGTCTTTCAATGAAAGTTTGAAAGCCGGGATATATTCTCCGGTTTTTATATTTGGGATGTCTTTCTCTTGCGCGGATGGACTTCCCGATTGGGAGCGCATTTCATTTGATGCATTACCTATTTCAAGATATTACGAAATTCCCCACGATTTATGAGGGGTAACCTCCTGTACGACGAGAATATTCAGCCGAAATCTTGATACTTTCTTTAAACACCTAAAAGACATATAAACAAGAGGGGTCTAAGGACAACGCTAGCTTTTCGAAAATCCCGGACATTGCACACATAATTATGTCCTAGAATGTAAGGTGGGTCTAGATGTAACTTCATATTGATTTATCAGGCCACTAAAATTTTGAGACATAAATTCTAATAGGAACTTTTTAGTAACCGGGGTATTTTTTTTTTCCATAAAGGCGGAATGGTGACGTTGGGTCGGATTGGGTCGGATGCGAAGCGGACGTCCTGCCGGTTCGGCTAGTATCATGCACGAGAGCGGAACGGGTACTTAAAATGGAAGCGCATTGGGCGCCCCCCACATTCAAATTTGGATGGGTTACGGTGCGTCGGAAAAGTAGGCTCTCCGCCGTCCTCCGTAGAGAACGAATCGCCTTCCGTATAAGGAAACGTTGAGCCGCATTACTAATGGGCCAATAGAGCACTTTGCTTCCCCTAATTTATTTGATATTATGTATTATTTCTCAAAGGGGCGATATACATTATTATGAAAACTTTGTGTTTAGGGGCCTGTCTAAAGAAATATAGCATTTAAAATCTTAAGAATGCATTCACATAGATCGATTCTTTTAGTATAGTCTAAAAATGTTTTTGACATATACAGAACTTTGTTGCATACAGAATTGCATCATCAGTCTTTAAGTAAAAACGAAGACATTGTGTAGTATAAACCAGACCTGAGCATTTACTGGTGAACACCATCGGCAAAACTGATGACTGCCCATTTTCCTGAGGCCACCCAAAACTCCCCGTGCTCGTTGCCCATACTCTTATACGTCTCGATCAACTTTTCGTTGACACCTGCAGGCAATCCAACCACAACATCAGCCTTACATGTACGTAAAGCCAAGATCGGAAGCTTGCATGAGTTTAAGCCCTGAATGGCCTCAGTAAACTTGGTGGTCTTGTCCCACTTCAAGTCGCCCGTGAGTTTTCTGTAGTTCAAATCACCCTTGAAGATAATCAAGTTGGACTTCAGCAATTCTCCATACAAGTCCAAGTCCTTCGGAATATCCCAGAAGTTGGAGCACGAAGTCCAGAACGGATGGGTCTGCGTAGACACCTGGCCCGTGGAAATGTACTTCTTGAGACTGTTGAGCAAGTAGTTGATAGCCTCAGCATCGTCTTTGGAGGCATGAATCTCAGAAAAAAAGCTTTTATCTGCCAATTGCTCTACAAGGGCGTCAAAGTCCTTGGGCATGGTGTCACTGACAAACCATGGAATGTCCTTGCAGTGTAAAACTACATTTTTGATGAGACCCGAGTCAAGGGCGAAAAGAGCCAAGCTCAAGTCAGCAAAGAGCTCAAAGCCCGAGTTGTCAAGCACAAAATCAATACGTTCGCAGGAAGAATTCACAAGGTGGAGCCAAGCCTTCTCAATGTCGTTCACAAGGATCTTCTCCTCGTTCTTCTTCCTGACCTCAGCGCCTTGAACGCTCTTAATATCTTCTAGAGTCACATTTCCTGCTAACAAAGACAAGTCCGTGGCATTTCCCCACAAAGAAATATCAACAAACTCCACAAATAACAATTTTAATGCCTGTTGGTCAGCATCGGTGGTTTTGAGCTGTTCCGATAACGTTTGATACCGCTTGCAGAGCTCCAACACCCCAAATGACGATTGACGGAAGGTCTGGTTTTTCAACTTCTCAAATACATCGAAACTTTTCAAGTGTATTGTCTCCTGGAACCATAAATTAATCAATTGGTAGAGGTAACACTCCAAGTAAAGCCAGGGACCAGTGAGCCACGTGACACGCTTCTTCTTGTTAAATTCTTTCAACCCAACATTGTAACTTGCAAGCTCGGGCTTGAGAATGATGTCCGCATCCAGAAAGGGTGTCACTTCCGAGTCTGTCTTAAAGTCTTCCAAGAGTTGACTCAATTTGGCCGTGACGATTTCCCCACACTTTGAAGCCTCAGAATGGAATTCCACGTGGCCTTGTATATCATCAATGGCTCCACGGATGATGGTAGGCCATCTTTTATGGACGGTGGGGTAAGCAAAGGAGGTTTTCTCGTCGTTGAAGGACGGTTCAGGAAGAGCCATAGTTTGATTTAAAGCTGGAGCGATTGCGAATTGCCCGCTTGATTAGCGGTATGGTCACGTGATGAATAGTTCCACCGATCAACCACCCGATCGAAAATATACAAAGTATGTTCTTAAACACATGAGAAGGAGAGTTTGGGCGGATGGCTAAGGCAATAGATATGAGGCCTGGGTGTTTTCTAAAGAATGGTTCTAGATAGAAGAGTCGAATTATAGAGTTGAACGAACCAAAAGATTATCAGACTTGCTCGTTGTATATGTGACTCGGGTCAATAGCAACAGTTTAACAAAACAACAGAAATTCTCGAACATATCGAGCAAACCAAAGAATTTCCTTGTTTTTTTTTTTTTNATATCGAGCAAACCAAAAAATTTCCTTTTTTTTTTTTTTTTTTTTTCGCTTGAGTGACATATTTCTTATGTAAAATCTCCTTGAATGAAAAATCTGCTTGAATGAAAAATCTGCTTGAATGAAAAATCTGCCTGTTTGTATACGATTCTAGTTGGTCGTAACAAAGATAGAAGAAATCAAGGATTGGAAATTCCAAATAAAAGAAGTGAATCGAAAGACAAAATTACGATCTCTGATGAATCTACATCTAATCACAAAACATTTTAAGTAAAACAAGTATAGAACCTAAGTGACACGCGTCCGGCGTCTTGTCGAAAAACAACCTTCACGGCTTCGGGCACCAAACAATCAAGGAATAACACAATACTGTACATGTAATAATCTTTACTTCTGGAGTAAAACGCTTATTGTCTTTTAGCATATTCTGCCTTCTCTTTCTCGTATCTCTTTTTGTCGGCGCCGGCCTTGTTTTCGTATGGAACCTTGTCCTCGGCACTCAAAGCCTTCCACTTCTCACCCAACATTCTGCCAACTTGGCCGAAGGTGATACCGGGGTTCTCGGCTCTCACAATGTCTCTGTTCTCATTAGCGAAGAACATGTAAGCAGACAAAGATCTCTTAGGAGCATCTGGGTCCTTCTTTTTTCTCGATGACTTCTTTTTTTCGGTGGACATTACTGCTGGTTAGTATAAGCGTGTGGAGTGCGCGTCGTGCAGTGGGCTGCAAAATGGGTCCTGACCCGGTGTTTCATTGTTGGGGGGGGGGGGGGGGGGGGGGGGGGGGGCCGGGCGCAGGCCACAACAAAGGCCAATCAAAATATAGCAACATCAACATCAGCAAAAACAACAAATAATACTATATTCCAGAGCTTACTCTTGCGGCCGCTGAATCCTTGGCGCTTGTATTGTGGCCGGTGCGCGGTGCGCGCTGCCTTCTGTCTATGGTGGTTAATGTAAGTACATACTTAAAAATAGTGTTGGAAGGAAATAAAGAGGGAGTAAATTGTGTGTGGAGCAGTGAGGGTGCCCTATATAGGGGGCGGCGGTGGGCGCGCGGAAAGAGGGACGAGGAATGCGCAGTGGCGGCGTAAATTGCAGACCGCCGCCTTTTTGCTTTTCGCGTAAATGCTGGCAGCCGGCCACGTGACCGCCTTTTGGACGTTGGAACCTACATCCCCTCGGGATGATTATAGATAATAGGATATATTAAGCTATTGGTGAACCCATTGCTTGTCTCCTCGAGTCTTCTTCGGATGATGTTGCTCCGGTTCGACGAGTCGTGCGCGCTTCAAGAATTGCACCCAGCCACCTGCTCCCTTAGTGCAGGTGAAAATGATCCACACTACGGAAATCCGTACACCCAGGTTCTACGGAAATACAAACATCAAACGTGTAAACATCAAACATAAGTATACCAAACATACAAAATTTACACACCTCGCTATAAAAACATACAATACTAAGCTGGGTGTGGATTTATTCACGTCAACCCATCACATGTGACCTAGCAACATTAGAGGTCACTTGTTCTAATCCACCACCTTTGAGCCGTGGTGCAAATCAAAGTGAGGGGTTGGAAGGTACGGGTGCGAAGGGATTGCCCACTACGATCAGACATCGAAACTTCAGGCTTCGCTATAAACAATTTCTCGAGATGGTCGTTTAACATTGCCATCCCTCTTTTCAAGCATCATTCCAGAGTTTAATTCTAATTCTAGATTTAGTCTCATTCCAGATCAAGTCTTTGGCTTGGTCTATTTCTTGTAATCATAATAATTAATACCATCCACGGTATTGGTTGCTATCCTGGTAGCTTCCGTATTGGGGGTACTGTTGGTATCCACCGTATTGAGGCACTTGTTGTGGGTACTGAGGCTGAGATGGGCCTGGAGCATGTGGAGTGGCATGTTGCTGACCATTCTGTTCGCCCTGAGCCTCGGATCCATGTGCGCTTTGTGGAGCTGGCTGGTTGCTTGGGTACCCACTATATGGGTAGCCTCCTCTAGTTCCAAATTGGTTGGGGTTTCCGTAGTACTGAGCTGCGTAATACTGGCTAGCAGCTTGAGCGGCCTGGGTGGCACTTTGTCCATTGCTGGCATCACTTTCGGCAGCACCGGTGTCATTGCCTGCTTGCTGTTGTTGATGTTGCTGGACTTGCGGGTATTGTTGGTGTTGCATTCCGTAAGCATTGGTGGAAACTCCCCCCATGGCTCCTCCATTCCCGTAGTAGGGGGTATTGTAGTAGTAGTTGTAGTAGTTAGGGTAACCAAATGGAGCAGCGCCTGGGATTTGTTGGCTCTGTTGAGGGGTTTGCAAGCCTTGTTGAGCTGCACTCACAAGTGGCGACTGAGTGGCTTCAGCATTACCGTTTCCGTTGGCAGCAGAAGCGCCCTTACCACCGGTAGTATTGGCGGTGTTGCTTTGGTAGTATCCTGGAGAAGTACTAGAGCCCAAGCCGTTTTGGTTCATCTGACCATAAGCAGCAGAGTAGTCGAAAGATGGGTAGCCGAATTGGCCTGGAATAGATCCTGCAGCGGCCTGTTGGGGGAATTGCTGTTGAGTTTGTTGGAACTGAGTGTAGTAGTCGAAACCTTGATTAATACCTGCAGACTTCTGTTGCTCAAATTGTTGTTGATAAGCTTGCTGAGCAGCTTGTTGAGCCAGTTGCTGTTGTTGTTGGGGTTGTTGCAGAGGTTGTTGAGATTGTTGTTGTTGTTGTTGAACTTGTTGCGTTTGTTGTTGCTGTTGCTGTTGTTGTTGAACTTTTTGAGGCTGTTGCTGTTGTTGAAGAGGCTCAGCAGCCTCTTCCAAGGAAGCTTGCTTTTGATAGGCAGGGGTTTCCAATTGTGCTTCTTGCTCAGTAGAAGCGCTCTCCTTTTGCAAAGATAAGGATCCGAAAGACACACCAATGTTGTCGACTTGTTGAGGCAAAACAACCTCGGATTTAGCAACTGGAGCAGCTGCAGTTTCCGCCTGGGGAACTTCAACAGATTGCTCAACGGCGGGCTCAGCAACCTCCTTGGGCGCGGCCTGCACTTGTTCAGAAATAGCAGCTTTTTCGGATTGCGGGGCTTCAGTTGGAACAGGCTGAGCCTTCTTTTTAGGAGCTGGAGGAGCTTTAGGCTTGATAGCAGATGCCCAGGAGGTAGTGGCCTGCACTTTGGCGGTCTTTTGCTGTGTCTGTTCTTGCTGCTTTTGCTGCTGCTGTGATTGTGGCTGTTCTTCTTCGTGTTGCTGCTGTTGCAGCTGCTCTTGGTCTTGTTCTTGCTGGGATTGTTGTTCTTGTTGCTTGGAGAGATCGCTGGAATCAGCTTGCTTCAGTTTCACGTCTATGTGCTTCTTTGTTGGCTTAGGCTTCGAGTCCTTGGATAAAGCTGCGGCCCAAGAGTTGACGGCACTAGCAGATGCAGAGGGCTGGGCCGGGGCCAGAGCCAGAGGAGGAATGGAAGAAGTTTGTGCGGAGCCCGAAGAAAGGGAAGATGGAAGGGAGGCCGGCGCCTGGACCTGGGGCTGTACAGCGTGCACCTTGGGCTTACGCTCCCTTCTCTTATCCTTAGAGGTTCTCTCGCCTCTGGGGAACTTGCCGCCAGATTTGTGGTCATTAGTATGAGAGGATATGTGACTGGCCGATGACTGGGGCTGTTCCAGTATGTGTTCATCTCTTTTCTTTTGTTTCTGATCGCGGCGGATGGGTTCCCATTTGGAAACTTTGTTGTTAACAATTAAATCAATGACAATCTCCACGTCGTTGTGGTGCTCTGACAAAATAGAGGCCAATTCCTCGGCCTCCCAATCGGGAAACATCTCCGTCAACATCAGCAACTGTGGTGCAGAGGAGTCTGACTGGGCGGCAGCGTCGCTGGTGGCTGCTCCCTTCTTGGTTTTATGGCTTTTTCGTTGCGACATTTATAGATATTTCGGGCGCAAATGCAGATGCTTTGCGTATTCTGTATTGGCTTTTCGGCGTTGGGGGACTAACGGACGAAAATGACAGGTGCTCTTTTCGTCTGGTTCTCAAAATATGAAAGTAGCGTTTACTGCTTGGAAGAAAAACGGTTACTGGGGATTTTTCTCGCTTTGGGATTTTTCTCGAACTTCGCACCTGGCTGGGTCGAAAACTTTTCCACCGCGCACTCTTCATCTGTTGCTCACTGGGGACTGTGTAGAGTACCGAAGGAATAATATTTCCGATTTGTGTATACTCCGAATTGTGCAATTGGCTCTGTATATGATACTGTATACGAAAGTCCATTCCAATTAATATAATGACATGTACGTCTATGTTCCATGTTACCATTGATTGTCCTTGTTGATCACCTATGTCTCCACATTACTGTATTGAAGATCTGTGTTCCCCATATTGATTGTCCACAATACTGTACATGTTGCAGATCACCGTATTCACCTATGGTTTTCAGATTATGGTGTACATTTTATAATGCTGAATTAACTTCTGTAATCATATTACTCTGCAACACACCAAGTTACATATTTCAGAAGTCTGTATTTGCTCTGGTAGCAACATTCCTGTATGTCTGTATGTTTTGTATTACTTTTGTATTTTACATAACTGTATAGGGACTTGTAATTCAAACTGGGTTTGTCTGTCTCTGTTGAATGAATTTGTATTCCGCATTACTACTGATTGTCTCTGTATATTGATATTACTGCACTTCACCATACTGTCTGTATATTGAATGTTTAATAAATTTCTTTATTTCAATATCTTTATTCAGTGCCTGTATTGAGTTCCCATATTGAATGTCTATTAAATGTCTATAATATGTTGTATATTAAGACTCTGAATCCATATCACCAATGATTAATTCTGTTTTCATTCACTAAATCGACTGCCTACTTGTTGCTCGTTAGTTGCTTTTCACCTTACTACTGTTTGTCTTTGTATATTGGTTTTTCTCCATTTCAGTCACTGTTTAACTATTGTTCTTGGTTACTATTGAGTTACCAAATGTCTGTCTCCTAAATTGTGTACTGACTAAGTATATACTTCACTTGTTAAATTCAATGTTACTGTATTTTGATACCTTTGACGTATAGTGAGAGATTTTGACTTCTCTTATGCTACTAGATCATGACTTTTCTTATTATACTACCAGATTATGACTTGTCTTATAATACTGCCCTATTATGACTTCTCTCATTATACGACCACGTTTTGACTTCCCTGTTAATATGTCACTATCACGGGCTGCGTGGCCAGTCTAGATTCTTTATTGTTACGCCTATAATTGACCCTTGTTCATCCAGGGTCAATGCAACCGGGCTTACCTGCACGAGCGCTTACCTGCACTCCCAAACAGGATCACATCACTTGGTGTAACAATGGCGCTGTTTCTGCAGCCGCACCAAGCATAGGTGCTACCACTCCACATGCCGTGGCTTTAAACAAATCGTCCACAACGCTGGCCAAGTTATTTCCTGTCTGTTTGAAGTCTGGATATGAGTTGACCTCCAACAACTTCACCGAGTAGTCCAGGTTGACCAAGAAATCAATTCCAAAAAACTCCACTGCGTTCGGAATGGGCTGAAAATTTATCTTGTCCACTGATGATGCTGCCTTGAATAATTCTCCGGTGATTTCCTTGACCTGGTCAAAAATTTGCGTCTTCTGAGCTGCGCACAAGCCTTTCATGTCCCAAAACTTCTCCACCACCGGCTCTTTGTCTTCTTGAAGACATGTGTTGGTGAGATGACCTGTAAGATCGATGATTTCGTCGTGCTTGTCTGTGGGATCAGAAAATGGTGCCTCCGAAAAGAGCGCAAGAATATTTTCGTACACGTATACTTTCAAGTCACCAGCACTTACCACGTAGACCCTCAAATGGAACTTTTTATCATCATACTCGCTTAAAAGAAGGGGGGTACGTTGGTACTCCTGCACAATGAAATGGCGAAGTTGGGAAATTATGACTCCGTTGTTTTCATCATCCTCACCAATTTCACCCTCCTCATCAGACTCGCTTTCGTCTTCCTCAAAAGAATCGAATATAGCTTGCAATTGCTCCACGGAATTGAAAACGCGGATACCCTGGCCCTTGTCGCTCATGCTGGGTTTCAAAATCCACGAACGAGTGCCTTTTTCTATCTCGTCACGGAGTTCGTAACTCTCGTCCAACGAGTCATCAAGGAACTCAGCGTAATCCACCTCGAGTTGGTACGTTTCAGGAAATGCGCGTATAAGAATTGAATCTGGGTTCTTTACCACGTAGTGGTGAATGGTGTTTGCCAAGTAATGTTTCCGGATCAAAGCCTTACGGTATATGTAGGACAGAACATAATAGTGCTTGGGATGGCTGCAGATGAGGTCGAGGTCCAAATCCTCGTATTCCGCATAGTGAAACACACGGAGATTGTCGATTCGGGAGAGTATCTTCGAATCTGTTTCAACCTTAAAGTTTGCTGCAGTGAATGCATCCACCAAGGGAGTGTATATGTAGCAAGATTTTGGAACAGTCAAGAGAAAGCGGGGAGCCAGGTCTTGTTTGTCCGAAACCAAGTCTTCTTGAACCTCTTGGGATTCTGTATTGGTACTCATTCTTGTATCCTCCAAAACAATTTCTCCTTCAAGAGGAGCCACGTGCCGGAAAGCAGCCTGTAAAGGAGTAACACTGATTCCGTCGTCGTGCAATACCCGAGAGTCCGAATGGGTCGTATCATTCTTGCCTTGTTCGTGAACGTGCTTAAACTGTGGCAGCCATGTATACTTCCCTTCACCCTGCGGCTCATAGATAGAACCCCATTGATTTTTCAACACCGGGGTATACAGGATCTTGGTTGAACCCGCCTTGAGCGACGGCATTAAAGGCACATTGACAGAGAAAAGATCGATTTCTGGTTTTTTGACGAGATCATTATAGAGGTGCTGTACAAGTTTGACTGAAATGCGACTGGCTTCTTTTAGAGTGTGGAAGTCATGCGTGAGACTCCGAAACTCATATGATAATGCTATAGCTTTGAAGCCGTGCGTGGCCGCTTCCATGGCGGCGCCGACGGTACCGGAGGCCAAAATGTAGAGGTTTCCTGCATTTTTTCCAAAGTTGGGCCCGCTGATCACCAAATCGACGGGGGGTTTTCCGTTGAGATGGTGCAATCCTATATCTGCACAGGCGGCGGGAGTCAGATCAATCAAGATCCATTCCTGACCACCATTTTCTAAGCATTTTTCGTTTGGTTGCAGGAATGGGCCCTCGTAAGCATTAATCGAGTCATTGGGTTCGTCGGTGCTGTATTTGGTGTAAATATAGGACGACGTGAGGGGTTTTCCCGCAAAATGGGCCTTGCCTATCCAAGACCTCTGCTGATCTGGAACCACAATCAGAATCTTCCAGTCAGTTGCTCGCAGGATTTCGTCCACGAAGTACTTCATGTAGGGACATGCCTTGTCGTCCAAAGGACCGTCATCGTTAACGAGGAGTACGTGCATTGGCGTTGATGAGTAGACTCGATGGATTTATGGATGTAACAGCACGTGACTCGAAAATACCACGTGACATATCACATGACATACACATACAAGTCACGTGATTATCTCTTTTTCATCTCACCACTGCTCTCCAAACCACCCCATGTCGTTTTTCCTCGGCAATACCGCCCAGTACTCCAATGTGGAAGTCAACCCCGAGAAGGTGCGGCTTGCCAGAGTGCAGTATTCAGTAACTGCATCCACCTTCAACAAAATGCTTCGGCAGTGCCGTGAGAAGTGCATAGGCCGAGAGTACGGAGAGGGCGATATCGTCACCGGCGAAGCGTCGTGCACCGACCGTTGTGTGGCCAAATATGTCAAGGCAAATGCAGATATAGCCCAGCATGTACAGTATATGATGAATCCTGTGCTTATGCCGGAATACCAGAAGGTACAGAAGATGATTGGAAGCGGGGAAAGTACGAATTAGGTGAATGAATTCTGTTCGATGGCACGCCTTACCAAGTGAACGAAAAAGTTCAAATCGATGTGACGAGAGAGAAAGGCCAGGACTCTGGAAATGGTGGAATAGAATATAATGAGGTTTGTTGTACCCAGTTGTTCAGGTTCCAGATTTGATGCGAGGTGCCCTAGTACAAATCTCGGGCAAGTCAAAGTTAATGTCTACACTGTATATAGTCGTATGTTTATTCTAGTCAGATAACACCGTAGGCTTAGTTCAATTGTCCCTTGGCGTGGAAGATGTCCAAGGCCTCGGCGATTCTGGCGCTCATGGTCTTCTCACCCTCTCTGACCCAGACTCTTGGGTCAAAGTACTTCTTGTTTGGCTTGTCCTCACCCTCTGGGTTACCGACTTGCGACATCAAGTAGTCCTTCTTGTTCAACACGTAGTCACGAATACCCTTCAAGTAAGCGTATTGACAGTCAGTGTCTAAGTTAACCTTGACAACACCGTTCTTGATGGCGGTGTCGAACTCCTCCTGGGTAGAACCGGAACCTCCGTGGAACACCAAGTACAATGGATGCTTGTTGTCAGTACCAATTTGCTCCTTGGCGTACTTTTGGTGGTCACCCAAGATAGATGGTCTCAACACCACGTTACCTGGCTTGTAGACACCGTGGACATTACCGAAAGCAGCAGCAATGGAGAAGTTTGGCGAGATTGGGGCCAAAGCTTTGTGCACAGCGAAGACGGTCTCTGGTTGAGTGTACAATGTTTCCTTGTCGACGTTTTCGTTGTTGACACCATCCTCCTCACCACCGGTGATTCCGATCTCCATCTCGAGCCATTGGTTCATCTTGGCCATTCTGGTGAAGTACTTGACACATGTGGCAATGTTCTTGTCGTCGGTCTCCTCAGACAAGTCCAACATGTGGGAAGAGAACAAAGGAGTACCGTTAGCGGCGTAGAACTCCTCGTCAGCCTTCAACATACCATCGAACCATGGCAACAACTTCTCAGCACAGTGGTCGGTGTGCAAAATAACTGGGATACCGTAAGTAGGAGCAATGGCTCTGATGTAGTGAGCAGCAGCAATAGAACCAGCAATCGATGCGCTTTGGTCGCCGTTGGCAACACCCTTACCTGCAAAGTAAGCAGCACCACCTTGAGAGGTCTGCAAAATGATTGGCGACTTGTTGTCACGGGCTGCCTCCAAGGAAGCAACAACAGTGGAGGAGGAAGTCACATTAATGGCAGGAATAGCGAAGCCCTTAGCTTGACAGTAGTCAAAGAGCTTTCTGACGTCATCGCCGTAAATAACACCGGATTTTTGCAAAACTTCAGCCATTGTATTTTTTCTGTTTGTAGTAGGGAATGTCGTTTTAACTCGCTGCGGAAATCGTGTCTTTATATATCACGAGGAGCACTCCGCTCCGGGTCCCCAAGTACTGCGAACTTTTTAATGCGAGCCGTCAGTATGTGCACGTCGCAAACAAGTGGTGTGATGAAACAGCCCAAGAAGGGACCATCACGCCAGCATATTTCAGCGGAATTTTCGGAGCACTTAAAGAGTGTGAGTTGCTATGCATGTATCGGAACTCACTATTTCCGGGAACTTTGGGTGGATCGTATCATGTCCATGGAAAGTTGTTTTTCGCCGTCACACGCATATAGAACTGCATATAGATATGCCAAGTGACATCGACCGGAAAGAATAGAGCGGTAGGATGAACTCAGCATTGAGGACTTTAAAGACCTTGATGGTCTTTATGTTTGATAGTCAAACTACTGTGATTCTTTGCTTATTTAGAAACACTGTGATTTTGCCTGCTTTGGAGCACTCTTTTAGGGTGTTCTGGGCATTCTCTGGGCATTCTCTGTGGGGACCGCACTGGCCCGAACCTTTATGCGCATAATCTCTTAGCGCCTACCTCAAATCAATATGCCTTCATTGGCTGAAGGAGCATCATAGTGCGGCGAGGCATTTTTTTCGTTGCTTTCAAGCAATTGCTATATTCGGAAGAGCAAATCTGCAATCTAGCCCACACACATAAAAAGCCCCAACACCACGTACCACCTTCCCCGAGCGCGAGCACCTGGTGGAAATTCCCGGGTCACTCATCATGTTCCGGTCAGCCGGTCAGAATGCCCGGGGTACCCCACAAAAATCCCCTTTTAATTTAAAGGCCCAGTATTTCTTGGAAGGCTGATTCTGCACACTAAACTTTACAAGCGTGTCACTGCTGTCAGGCGTATTGCTGTAGTCCAAGTCACTAGTCAATTTCTTTGCACTAATAAGTCCACCCAAAAAAATTGCTCGAGCAACCCATTCAAATGTCGAAAATAACAGACCAATGCAACCGTTAAATCAATTGGCCCAATTAGTTGTCAATTCAAGCTCAATTGAGTTGAGCACTTCAAGAATTACCTAAAGAGACATTTCCGGGTCAAATCAGGAATTGATTCATTTGATCCATTCATTCGTCAGTGTCTCACTGACGAATTCAACTTCCAATTCAACTGCCAATTCAACTGTAATTATTCGACAGCAAATTTAAGTGGCCAGTTTATTGAATTTTGAACAGCTCAACAATGATTACTCAATTAGCCAATTCTTTACCTGGCTTAAATTCAATAAGTTAAGGCAAGTGTCGAATTAAAGGAGCAAATTTTTACGATTCATTTCCATTGGCGGCTTCTCTCTACCAACATAATTGCCAATTATTCGCCCTTTCCAATCCAAGGACGTCATTTGCTCCTTCCTAGAAAATCGAATCATTCAAAAATGGGACTACTTGTCATCTGTATTTGTCTCGACATCTCTTTGAATCATTAGGAGAGTTCACAAAAAGAGAATTAAGATTAACGAATAGAATGAGGAGCTCGCCTTTATATATTCAAGAAGTGCTTTTGTGTTGTGTTTTACGTTTCACAGCCACACTATATGCATGCGCTGCATTTCTATATAAAGGGCTAAACACTGAATGTAATAATTCACAAACATTGGCCGCGTGTTGGCTTGTATTTGATAGCTAAATACCTGATGTTGACTGGTCTGCCTGTAATAGCATATAGATGTGATGATTCGAAAGTGAATGAACGCTTTAGAAAAAAAGAATATAATAAAATTAATGGCGAAAAATCAAAATAACTCAACAACTTCAGAATTTAAATAATATCGAAAGTCTGTATTAAGACGATTACAGCCGATCCTGCATTCAAAAAAACAAAGAACTTTCTCCACACATAACCTCCACAGCAGTCCCTAATTAGAAACTTCAAAACCCCCTTAGTACAAAGAAGATACAGGAAAAAATCCACAAAATTTCAAGCTAAAAACACTGATCAATTCCAAAACATCATGCCAGTCAGGCTCTAGTTATTTTGTAGAAACACCTTTTCGCGCGCGGACTCACATCAACAGTCGCTTCTTAGTGTAATGGCCGGCCCAAAAGACTGCAAAATCGACTTCATAGAAGATGAGTTCCGGTACTACTCGATGGACTTAGCGTGCAAAACGCACTTTGACAAAGTATCTCAACTCATCGCTGTGCATCTTTCAGAGCCCTATTCCGTTTACGTGTACTGGTACTTTTTCCACCAATGGCCTCAATACTGCATTCTCATTAGTCCCGAAGGTTCAGACAAGATTATAGGGGTCATCATATCAAAGGTAGAGCCTCACAAAGGCGTACGTATGCGTGGTTACATCGGAATGCTAGTGATAGAGCCTGAGTACCGGGGCTTTGGCATGGCGAAGAAATTGGTCAAAATGTCTATTGCCAAGATGGTCGAGTGGGACCATGTCCACGAGGTGACCTTAGAAACAGAGGTAAATAATGAGGCGGCATTACATTTGTACGAGCTGTTCGGCTTTCTTCGTACCAAACGAATGCATCGTTACTATTTAACCGGCAACGACGCATTTCGCCTAATATTGCCTCTTGAAGAAAAACTGACCACCCGAGTAGCTTACTTGCCGAAATTAGACGAGCTGACCATTGGTGACGTGTGCTTTGGCGACCTTACAATCAAAGAAGAATTCTAGTTTCAAGAGAAGCCTGGAATCATCTGTGGTCTTGAGCCTTGATTTACGTATACATCATTTATGTCTGAGAGATATCCTGTTATCTAGCAAGAATATGGGCAAAACTTCATGATCCGGTACCTAGCGGAATCGCTATTGTTTGAAAAAAAGATATCATTGACCACGACTTGAGACTTTGGCTCCTCGGGCTTGTAACTACAGTCACAACCTCCACGATTCATGAGGCTTCAGACTAATGAGAAATAGGTTAACACATAGACCATTGAACCGATCATATATAGGTACATATATAGACAACTACGATGTAAGGCTTTAATGAATGATCGCAGATAATTATGAACAGTCATAACAAAGTATGAATTATAGTAGTAGTTATGGCTGAAAATAAGTACACCAGCAGAAACATCTCAAGCGGGTGAGTAGGGCACGTGATCAGAGTTACACTTGATGCAACACGTGAGAAGTCACGTGAGTCACACATTTCTCGCTTTCTCCCACCCCAGTACTCCCTACTACACCCAAATGCTAGATTCCAAATCACTTGACACCATTTCCCGCTTGAAACTGGCGCTTCTTATACGGGCACAGAAAGGTAGTGCCTCGGATTTGCCATCCGGAAACAGAGGCAAAAAAATCGCCCCAGCAGGCGCAAATATCAACACACTCACGCCTAAGATTGTTGAGTACAACGGCAGCAACCACTTGGTGCTTACCAACGACGTCATTGAACGTACAAACTACAATAATAAGCGTCGGTGGCTGGATTTCTACCGAAACAGTGCGGAAAAAGGTAGTTCTAGCCGTTCCTTAGCTCATGAAGACTCCTGTTCCGACTCCAGTGACTCGGAGTTGTCGGACGATGACGATAATCCATTCAAAAAGATCCGACTCAGTGAAATTTTGGCCCCTCTTTATCACCCATCCGAAATATACACACATCCGGCCATCTCCAAGACGTTCAAGCTGGTATGTCTTTCTACCTTGGCAGCAGAGCTTATAGAGGTTATTGAGGGAGAGCAAAAAACTTTGAACCAGTTCAATCGATTATTGCAGGTCTTGGATGGTGAAGACTGGTATTACCAGTTGGAGGAGAACATGGAGCTTCCGCAGTATGACCATGGCTTAGATGAGAGCGAGGCGAGGGGAAGCAAAGAGGACGGAAGTGAAAACGGAAAAGATGAGAATGAGAAGGGTGGGAAAGAAGATGGAAAAATCGAAAAAGAAGATGGAAACAGTGAAAAGGGAAACAGCGACAAAGAAAACGTGAACAGTGAAAAATTAAATGGAAAAAGTGAAATGGAAAATGGCAAGAAGGAAAATGGAAAAAGCGAAGAAACTGGAGGAAGTGGAGAAAATGGAGCTACTATTAAGAAAGAAAATGATCCAGAGAGCGATCGCCGGATCACAAGGAACTCTCGACTCCAGAGCGAAGCCATTCAAGTTTCTGATCCCTTTTTTGCGCTTCCGAAGTCACTTGAGATTTTTGAACGGCAGCAACAAAAGCAAATGGAAGAGACTGAGGATGACGATGAGCTCGTGGCCATCCAGCAGGAATTGATCAACTATTTGCAGGTCAGTATCCAGCGACAACACGAATACATCAAGAACCTCTCGTCAATTCGTGCAGGTCTTGTCAAGGCCGACAAGTATAAGAAGGAATTGTATCGCTGGAGCCGTGAAATGGGAGAAAAAAAGTAAGATTTTGGGATTGAATCTGGTGTTGTCGATAACGAAGTGTCGAATTCATTCCTTATTTTATTCGATGAAGAAGTTGTACGATAACAAGCTGTGTGATAATAAAGCTGCTGGACTACAAACCTTTCTGGCCACCAAACAATTTGCTCCATCTATAGGATGTAAGCGGTATTTCCAAGTCTCATCTTGAAAAGGAAAAACGTCGCTAATGTTGCCCGCTTGAAAACTGCAAGTTGGAGAATTTGGACTGAAAGACGATCTAGAATAAGGAAAATCAGTCCAGCCCGTCATTACTTGAAGAGAGTAATTTGATGCGGCTCGGCCCGCATATTGTTGGTGACGATGATTACGAGAATGATGGACAAGTTTGTTTGATAACGAAGTATCTGATCCATTTGTATGATTCATTCGCCTAACAACAAAATGTGATATAAAATTTTTTGATAACCAATTCTTTGATAAAAAAAATATCTGATATAGAATTGTCTAGTTTTTCGTCTTTAAATTTGCCTTATACTTTGTGGTACCATTAGAATCCTCGTATAAGGAATTGTCTGAATCTTTGCCTGCTTTCAATTTTCTTGGGTTTTCATGCAACCAGTCAAGCGCTCAGATGATGATACTTCATTGGGTTGTCCCCGGAATTGCCATTACCTAGATGAGTTCCTTGCTAACTGAACACCAATTCAAAGAAGAAATGCCTTCATTACAGGGTTTTTTCTTTTTAATATTTGTAATACTACAGAGATTTTTGCTCCACATTGATTTCGGCCTAGACTGTTTTTCAATATACAGTGAGCTCACTATGCAACAGTACGCAGTCACGTACGCGACGCTAACAATATATATGAACTTCATGGATGGAGGTCTTTCTGCAGTCCCACGTGACAAGCGCGCGCGGTATATGGTGCGACGCGTCAGTTTTCAGTCCCACTTCACTTTTCTTCTCCTCATCATGCTTGAAGGTAAATTCGACGAAGCCAGTCTCCTTAAAAAAATCGTGGACTCCATCAAGGACTGCGTTAAACTCTGTAACTTCAACTGTACCGAGCACGGTATTACCGTGCAGGCCGTGGATGACTCCAGAGTTTTGTTGGTGTCTCTTTTGGTCGGGCTGTCTGCTTTTTCCGAATATAGATGTGACCGTGACATTACATTGGGAATTGACTTAGAATCATTTTCCAAGATCATCAGGTGTGGAAACAATGATGACTATTTGACGATTTTGGCTGAGGATGCCCCTGACAATGTCTTGACTATCTTCGAGGACAAGAAGAGGGAGCGTGTTTCTGAGTACTCTTTGAAGTTGATGGACATCGACTCTGACTTTTTGAGAATTGACGACATGGAGTACGACTCTGTGATTAACATGCCTAGCACGGAATTCTCCAAGATTGTGCGTGATTTGAAGGGTTTGAGTGAATCTCTTAATATCACTGTGACCAAGGACTCGGTCAAGCTCAGTGCCGAGGGTGAAGCTGGAAACGGCTCGGTGGTGTTGAAACCATTCACTGACTTGGACCATCCCGATCAATCCATTACGGTGAACTTGGAGAATGCTGTGGACTTAACTTTTGGTTTGAAATACTTGAGTGATATCATCAAGGCCACGGCGTTGTCGTCATCCATAACCATCAAGTTGGCCGACAAAACGCCTGCTTTGTTCGAGTACAAGTTGGATGCCGGAGGCTACTTGAGGTTTTACTTGGCACCTAAGTTCGACGAGGAGGATTGAGCAGGGCTCAAGGTATAGAGCATGTTTGATGTGATGTATGTTTGGGCAATCCCGTACATCTATAGTGAATCCAATAACCAGTTTGGTACTATTTAGATGTCACAATCTACCACATCTGAATATGGCTTTCCGTTGAATGATATTTGAAAATGTCTATCTGTGATCTAATCCCGCAGGATAAGCCAAGGTACAGTAGCCTATTAATAGTGAATTATACAAGTCAAGTACACTAGTACATTGTAAAGGTAATGCTGTAGTATATATAAAGTAGGACTATAGTCTGGTATTGCAGTGTGTAACCAAGGACCAGTGTTAGTGTTCAGTAGTTGTTCACTTACAGGAATACAATGTACTAGTTTTTATATTGTAGTAGTGAGATATACACATTGTTTTTACTGTATTGAATTGCTACGAAAGGCTGTAGTACTACCGTAGTATTGGGATAACTAGTGCAGTATTAAAATGGTACTAATAGTGATCAAAATCAGTAGCCTAGTGGTGCTAGTAGGAACTAACGTATTGGATCGATCCAGTCAATTAATAAGCAGTTAGAAACTTACACCCCTTGAAAGTAAAGGTTAACGCCTCAGGTGGCATATTAATTCCAACTTTGAAAATCAATGCATCTGAAGGTACATATAGTGTTAGTATGAACTTTTAGTAGTAGGATCTCTGGGGCGCTGTTAAATACACAACTGTAATAAATTATCAGTATCACGAGTCGTAGTAATGTAAACATTGATATTTTACGAAATAGATTTGTAGTTAGCGAGACATTCAAGGTGATATTTCAAGCAGGGACCATTGTAAATTGCGATTACTAGCCTGAGTCAGCTCATACATTCAGCTTGTTGGAACAAGAGGAATCAGTACACCATAGGTGTACTGCATGTAATCAGGGCAATTGTGTTGAGAGTTGTGATATACACTCCCATAATCTGGAACAGTTATCAAGTTGGAGTTCAACAAGTCCCTTAAGTGTGGGACTTCAGTGATCATCTTAAATGCTTATGGACTTCTTTAGAGTTGATATCCGTGATCTTAATCTTCTTATTGATACCGCTCAAACAAGAGCGGGATCCTCTCTATATATAGTCAATCCTGTTTCATCTGCACCATGTACCTCTGAAACATGTGGGAGATATCCACATCATCTCAAGCCTGTATGATGTCGTTGACCTGCAGGCAACATGTTTCACAGTTGCCCGCACTCACAGGTTGACACATGTCCCACAAGTTCAACAAAATGAAACAGTGATATGCAGGAATGGATGAAGAGTGGACGACGTCCCGCGAAAAAGGGACGAACGGTAATACAAGAGGATATATAGAATAAGAGACGACTTTGGGTTGAGTATAGCTTAGAGGAAATAGTTTCAGTTTATTCATTAGTAGATGACAAGTCTCAACACAGCTTAGCAAAGAAAAGTGTAATTGAACTGCATATAATTCACCGCGATCATTATTTAAATTGCATGGTTTTCAATTGTAGGGTATTAGAATTTGGCACGGAATTTGGCATGGAATTGAATTTTTTGTATGATATTGGAATTCCATTCTTGTATGAAATTAGTATTGGATTTTTTGTATTATATTGGAATTTTGTGAGGTAGTAGTCATGAAATTGCTTTTCGAATACTATTGTATTGTAATTGTGGTGTGAGTATTGTATGGTACGGCACATTACGTAGGTTAATGACACTCACCATTTTTTAGAGCAAGTCTTGTTCAAGTCATTGTCCCTGCATATAGATTGAGTTCTTCCCAAAGTAGAACCATAATTGACTGTTTTTTTCGTAATTACTTTTATGGGAAAAACGCACATTACTACTACGTATAGGTGACCAAAACATGAGATTTTCAATTTTCGAGCATGATTTTCTCACCCTCTGGGATTGTATTCTTGAAGCTAAAAAATCAGATGAACCTCTTGGGCATTTGTTTCCCGTAAAAATGTATGCACATTCCTGACCTAAATTCAATTTGGACTTACTCCCACATTTTACGTAGAAACAACTAAGCTCTTCTTGTGTGAGGAAGTAATGTTGATATCCGGGGCTCGCTTAAAGTTAGCACGGGAGAAAAAGTGGTGCAAAGGAGAGTAATGTGGTTCCATAGTTCAGTAGTTTGGTAGCGTAGTAATGGAGTAGTATGGTAGTACAGTGCATTAGTACAAGGGTATAGTAGTACAGTGTTACAGTAGTACACTGTAGTGGTATATTGCATCTTGAAGTAGGAGTATAGCAGCAAAGCATAGTGTAGGATGTATAAGATATGAGGGCTTGGTATAAATTGCCTGATTTTCCTGATTTTGACTCTTGTGAAGAATCTAAATAGTATCATAGATAAACTTAGTTGCTAGTTTTAGTGCGCAGGGTATTTCAAATACCACAAAAAGCTGCAGCACTCGACGATAGTATCGGGTAAAATATGGTTTCTGATATCAAAGTTCAATTAATATGCCTGGGATACCATAATAAAGCAGTTTCAACCATTATAAACCCCGATAGTGGAGTCATAAAAGGAAAAAAGCATAGAAGTGAAGTGAAGAGGGGAAATATTAGAACACTTCTAAGACTGAAGAAGAATTCTGGAAAGTAAACGTTAGTATTTGCCAAAAAAAAGAAGCTTCATAATATTTTTATAGAGCATACAAAAGGTTGGACATGTGCCAATAATGTTGATAGATATTAAGAAGAATTGTTGGCTATTTTCTGTTGTTTTCCAAGTGGTCTTGGTAAAAGTTTACAGGGAGACTCCAATCTACGCTCTATTTACGTACAGTGGGGCTTCCTGAGAAGGAACGAATGGAATTTGAATGAAGATTTCTTTTGGTTCTATTCAGAGAAAAATACCTCTATTGCAGGAACTAGTTTTGTTGTCAAGCTAGCTATTTCGAAAGTGGGATGATAGTTTCACGTTACAGTATATGAATAATGCCAAATATATTAGGGTACGTAGTCTCGAGAAGTACTTTATTAATGGATTTTTTCAGATACAGCCTTTTTGGCAATGAAAAAGTTTGAAGGCGTAAAACCTGAAACGGCTGTTTTGAGTCCTGTATTGGGCTCAGTGTGGAGTAGCAATACTGTGGTAGTGTCCTTTAGCCCAATTGACTATTGTAGAGAAAATCAGACGTAGGTAGATATAGACGATAGAACTGATAGTATGAGAAACTGTACTAACAATTTGAGATTCAATAGCAACATACTGTAACAATTACATACTGTTCTAGTGATATTAGCCGTTCTACTAGAGGACTCATAGTTTTCAGTATAATTCTGAAGTTCAATATACATATATTCATTAATGTTGGTTATGAGACATTTTTAGTATAATAGTTCGAATAAGGTGATTCTTGCTGCCACTCTAATCAATGAAAACAAACCAGTTTTTAGCATAAATTTTTGAGTTCTCAACCAATTTACAGAGTGTATTTGATGGGGAAATCGGCCCACGGCGAAAATGCACAACTGAAGAGCACACCTTCGTAAGTTGAGTACGGTCACGTGACTCCCGCGGACACTCGTTTCCATGCCAGGTTCATGAGAGGTGGTTAATGCATATGTCAGTCCCGTTGTACCCTCAATTAGTTCCTAAAGCTTGGGCCAAAAGTTCTAATTTTGCCGATGCACCCCTTCAACCGGCCGGCGGTCCAACCGCCCCAGAATTAGCCACAAGCACATGGGTGTTTCACAATGGGAATCTGTTAATTAGAGAGTCTGACAATTTTGGCCAAATGGTAATAGAGGGATTCCGTTCGATTGCATTCGGCTTGCCAAATTTCAACTCAGAACATTCGGAGTTACCCTGGTTTTTAACAAACGTTATAGTGTTGATATGCATATGCGGGACGGGCGCTCGCCTACGTAGAAGGAATAGTGTGCAGTCGCTTTGAAACAGGAGTGCGCGTTTCGCGTCTAAACAAACGCTTGTGTGTAGTCTTTGTTGATGCAGGAACCAAAGAACAAGTAAATCACGAGTTTCAAGAGACATCAAGACCCACGGAATTGTGAATTTTCTGAACTTCCCATCCACAACCGTTTCAAAATTGAATGAACCTGGCCATTATTTCCCTGGTCCCTTTTTTGCTTAGTTCATCCTATAAATAGCCGGTCTAGACCCCTCCGCACCTGCTGCCTTAAAAACTGCGTCCTGCAGGCACATCCTCTTAGATCGCTTCGCTATTCCTGCTTCTACCATATCTTCGCTTGCACAGAACAGCACACTCCAGCTACTCTGAGCTGCTCAACATGTGTGGTTACTTCTAAGACATCTCAGGAAAAAATATTCATCAAGTAGGTCAGACTCACCATCCAATCATCTCCAAAGTCGGCCTTACCATCCCTAAGTCGGCTCTCTCTAAACGCACAAATCTGCAGGTGTTTAGTAAGATTAGTTTATCTTCAGAACACACCAACAAGAGCATTCAAAAGCAACCTGACCTTTCAAACTTCTCGACTATTCTCAGCCAGAATCGGTTCCAGAATCTGCCACCGATTTCAAGCATCTCTTTGTTTGAACTACTTGTTCGAGCCCTCCTTTCTTGAAGCTATATCAAATATCCATCCCAAAACTCCACCCAAGTTTCATCCACACTAGCCTCACCATTTACACCAGCACTTTCAAAGATCCTTTCAGACGCGTGAATCTGGAAGTTTCCTTCTGACTCTCAAAAACTTTATTTCCTCGCATATAAAGAACTAGGTGTTCCTCATTTCTTGAGTAACCCAGAAAATAAATCGAGAAACATACCAGACTTTGGCTTGGAAATCCCACTATCTAAGGATAAGTAGGCAATTCTTCTCAAAAGGAGTCCGAAATTTCCTCGTTCACGCTATCCAAATCGATCTTTGCACTTCGTGTTGAAGTGCACCACACGCCCATTCTGCGACGTTGTTTCACCCTCCAAATCTATGTCCAGACCACCAAACAGACATAAACGACAGCGGTCTCTGGCCCAAAACGTCACTTTCAACACTTATGAAAGAACCCCACAAAACACCCATGTTTTGCATGACTCTCGATCTTTTGCACCTACTTCCAACGATCCCCCGCCTTTTTCTTCTGCTCATGTTCTTCCTGTGAATGCCCAGTATCCTCGAGATTGGCAGGATCCACAAGAAGGTCTCCAAAGCTCGAATATTGATCCAATCGTCGATCCCAATATGGCAAATGTCGATCCGAATATGACTAATGTCGATCCCAACATGACAAATGTCGATCCAAATATGCAAAATAACCCCATGCGAAATGACCCCATTCCGAATGTCGATCCAGATATGCCCAATAACCCGAATATTCAGCTTGTGCAGGGCCTGATACACATGCAGAATCTCCACAACCCAAATTTGGAAGATGTCCTTCCCAATATGACGTATCGGTCAGGATCAGAACGGAATCTCCCCGGAAATTTTGGCTTTTCAGGTATGGAAATGTTTCACAAGCCTCCATCGGCTTCGCCTGCAGGAAACCTTTCGTTTTCAGATGTCATAGGTAACCTGCCCTTTAACATGCCTTTTCTGGGTACTTCATCCAGGAACACGCACACCAAGAACATCTCCATTTCGTCACATTTGGACATGTTTTCGTTGGGAGACAATTACGGCAAATTCGAGGTGCAACAGCCGCAACAAAAGAGTTCACGACGTATTCCCGAACAGGAAACCACGTCCAAGGCCGAAAGTACGCCCAAAAAAGAAATCCAAGAGGGGGTGGCCCCTGCAAGTCCTCACTTGATGTTTCTTTCCCACGAGTACGAGCTTTGTGATCACATTTTACAGAGCCTTGTCCCTCAGCTTCTGGTAGTGAACGTGTCCAATTTCCACCACTTCCTCTTGTCAGTCCTCTTGGATAAACGTCTCTTTTTGTGCATCGACGATTTGTACAACCTTTTGTTCCATGCTCAGAATTTTAATCACTACTTCCAAAGCACACACCCCACCTCTAAGATCGACAAATCGCTACCTACTGGCTCGGTACCTGCAGGAATCATGGTGAGCCAAAATGTGCTAGGAATTTTTGAGCATCCCAACTACTGCTCGTCAATTAAGCCAGGGGCCCAGGAGAAACTAGCCTCCATCAAAACTCAGGAACTTCTCCGGTCGTTTTTGGCACTCAAAATCATCACTTCTCTCGTGATCTACGAGCCCGAAAGATCAAGTCCAGAGCCGCAAGTAACGGATTCAAAGGATGTTGCGGAGCCGACAGATCCGCCTAAGAAAATTCATGAAAAGAACGCCTTGCCTCGTGTGGCCATCTATAAGATGTATTATATCTTGTGCCGCAAGCTCATGCATAAGTATGGGAGTGAGCTTGTTAGCGCAGAAAACCGCCAGAAAGTGATTCTTGGCAACGCCATTATTGGTAAGCTCATCAAGTTAGTGTATCCAGGAATAAGGCTGAAAAGGCTCGGTAGCCGTGGAGACTCCAAGTACAATTATCTTGGCATGAGATGGAACGAGTCGGTGGTGAATGAAGAAATGCAACGGCTTTGCAACGAGGAGATCTCGGAAATCGACGAGATTTTTAAGCCATATGCAGCCATAGTCAAAGACGAAGGACCCTTTTTCCCTATTGCCAATTGTGATCCGGACTTCTGGGCCGAAAAGGGCGCCCGGGCACTGTGGTTCCGGACTGCAGAGAAGAAAAGCATGAAGAAGTTGACGGACCTGAATGTGGAAACGCTCTTTTTGGAGGTTGATTACTTTCGGAGATTTATCTTAGACCAGAAATGGGTACGTGATAATATCATGAAAAACCTCCGACTTTTGAGCGGTCTGGGGCCACTCTCGCTGCTTCTTTTCCTCTTAACAGCCCGAACGTTTCTGCTCTTCTGGGGCCGTTTAGTATACAAGCAGGATCTTGTAACGTTAATGGAAAGTGTTAAGGCTGAAACGGCTGCAAAAGATGACCAGACTTACTTGAAGTTTATGAAAAGATTGCTTCTTTTGGCCGACTTTTTGCAGCCAAACATGGGCTTTGAGGCGGAAATCCCCAAAAATGCCCTCTCCATAGTCATCTCTTGCATCAAGTCTGACTCTTTTCGGGAAACGGTTTCCCAAAGTGTTTTCCGCTCGCTACAGGCCTTTGAGCTAGTGGCGAAAAATAAGCAAACGGAATTGGTCTCCACGATCACTGCCTCTATATGCAGTATCCCGGACATTCTATGGACCGAGATCATGTCTGAAATGGACGGGCCTGCTTGTAGCTCGGGCCAAGTGGTTCGTGTCTTAGCCCGGGTCTTACACCGAGAAATTTTGGCTGCTTCATGGACTTGTGATGTGCCCATAAGGGTCGTCATGGAGATGCTCTTGACGGTCACGAACACGGGCCAAAAGGCCGTTTTTGACATGAACAAGGGTCTGGGCGTGTTTAAAATATGGAGCTTTTTGGCCTTTGCTACTCAGCAGTATATGTTGGTGATGTCAGAGATTATCACCCTTGGCCAAAGAGTTAAAGAAACGTGACTTGGCCTGACCAAACACCTGACCTGACACTTGGCACCAAACAATGGATAGCAATGTAAATAGAGTATCCATAGTAAGGATTAAATGAATGGATCACTTCTTTAATAACAATATTGTAGTCGCCAAAATTCTATTGCAGATTGGAAAGCTGACGAATGTAGTCTGGAAGTAATAGTCTGTAGTGTCAGTATCAAAGTGTCAATATAAACTATTTTGGAAACTGAATAAAGATATTAAGTATTCCGTGAGAAAAGTGTAGGATCCTGTTGGCAGCTGGTAACTCTTCACGTCCATTGAGGAGCCAATGAAATAGGGGTTATAAATCTAAATACCCAACCGGATAGTCAGGAAAGAGACAGTTACCCTTGTTTTGGAAGTTTGGAAACTTGAGCTTTGTATGAAAGGAAGAACAGCTGAAATATTTTGCTTTGTCGAGATAATTCACCGGGGAAGTCCACAAGTTTAGTCTGAGACAATTTCGGGAGGGGAAAGAATTGAAATGAGTCATTTATTTTAAATCCTTGATTTTGAGCCCTGGTCTTGATCCGTGTGTTTGAGTCCTTAATTTTGAGCTTTGGTTTTGAGCCCTCATCGTCTATTGTTCTTGAGCTTTCGTCTCTGGATTCACTTTCAGGAGGAAAACACTTAGTACAAAATGCATTATTCGTGTCCTACCATATAATCACGTAATCTAATAATATCTAAGCTCACCTGAAACTCAATTGAAACTGAAAACGAGCTTAAAATCGGACCCTGAAGGTGGCATTTGTGACCTTCGCCAGTGGCTCTGAACACAAAACTTCAAATTCTTCCATATCTTTCCTTTCTTTTCCTACGGAAAGTGGACCATATCATCTCTATTGGAAAGAAGTGATCCCTTTCTCATTGTGGTAATATTATGAACTTATCTACAATATAGTAAAGAATGTCTCTTCCTGTTTGATCACCAGTAGTATACAAAGTACCGTTTGTAGCGCGGAATTTGCAACCCGAAAACCCAATCGTGGTTGCGAAATTTCCTGTACCCGCACCAACCTTCCTAAAACGTCGCTATCTCGCATGGCATATAAATACGACACCTTTCGCCCTCAGGCTAGCACAGTAAATCTGAAAAACACACTTTGAAGTCCTGTGAGACATTGTCCGCCAGAACAATAAGTTAAATCATATACACGTTTCTAAGCAGTTCCACAAATTTGAACAGATATACATCTGAAACATATTTGAAACATAGCTTTGAATTATTGATGCGAAATTATTGATCTAGAATTTCAAGAAAATATTTCATACAAAGTAGGGATACAAAGTTTTTGATACTTCTCCTTACGATGTCTTATAGCGTGATAATTATTGGCGCGGGAATGGCGGGCATTTCCGCCGCGTCTCATCTTTATGCGGCAGGTATTACCGATAGCGTGATTTTGGAGCTGAGGCCCAGGCTTGGCGGACGGCTCGTATCCAAAAAAGCCACTCTCGACCCTTCTGTTTCTTATGATTTTGGCGCATCATGGTTCCATGATGCACTTAGAAACCCCCTTTTTGAAAAGGCCAAGAAACTCAAAAACGTCGAATACTTCTTTGATGACGGGAAACACCAGTACCTCTCCAAGGACTCCAAGGAGATCCAACCCTATAGGTTCGACAGTGTGGTCAGGGAGGTGGCCACATTTGCTGCATTGTACTATGAAGATTACCCAGATGCAGCTGATGTCAGTGTGAAGGAAATGTGCCGGATGTATGTAGAGGCCCAGAGAAATCAGATTCTGAGTGACGAAGCCCAGTATGCTCCACAAGTGGTGCGGCTCTGGGTAGAGCTTTGGGATGGTATTTCATGGGCTGAGGCTTCAGCCAAGCAACAGTTTGTTTATGGAGACGAGCATTTGGGCCGTAATGCATACGTCAAAAACGGCTTTGAAACAGTCTTTGGCAATGAGCTTCAGGAGCTTCCAGAACAATACCAAAACCACAATATTCGTACTAACACGCACGTGACCAAAGTGTACCATAATGGCCTGAATGTTACAGTCCATACCACCAATGGAACCTTCTACGGCCGGTACGTGGTATGCACCATTCCTGCCAGCCTTCTCTGCATCAGTGACCCTTTGGATCCCTGCTTTATTGAATGGAAACCTTCTTTGCCTGCGCATATCACGTCGGTTTACCCGGAATGTGAATACGGGTCTCTCGGAAAGGTTGTGTTTGAATTTGAAGAATGTTTCTGGCCACGTGACGTGCACCGTTTTTACGTGTTGGCCCTGGCTCTGGCTCAGGGCACTGATTCCTGGGCTCACCCAACGATAATCATCAATTACCAAGCCATGAGCAATGTCTCATCTCTAGTGTTTCTCACGCAAAGCCCTCTTTCCGAGCACATTGAGGGCATGATCAAAGAGCAGGTCTGGCAAATGTTCGAACCTGTGTTGGAACAGATTGCTTCTTCTCCTGTTAAGAAGCCGTTCAATATAATGAACACGGAATGGAACGGCGACTCCTTGGTACGAGGCTCCTACTCCGCTGGCAGATTAGGATACTCGGCAACAAATGAGTTTTGTGATAAGTTGGCCCTAGGTGCTGGGCGTGTTAGGTTTGCGGGTGCTGAAACAATGGCTGGTTCTTCTAACGGATGTGCACATGGAGCATGGTATAGTGGCAGAAGAGAGGCCCAGTATATTATATCCAAGGAGGGCCGTTCCAAGATATGAACCATAGCTACTGAAATCGAACTAAAGACATTTGGAAATAAATTGGAGAATATGTAGACAAGAATTCTGGAAATCCATTAATCCGAATTGTGTTGATCAGAAAATCACCACTATAGCACCCTATGAAAAAGACTATCAAAAAGAATCCATAAAAGAAACTTTCATGTCAAGAATACAGTCTGAAAATAGTATGACTGGTTGGGTCAAGGTAGAATGAGTATTTAAACAATCCCTTATATCTGCTGCAAGTACTTTAGGAAACTGTAGTATAAGTTTACAAGAATTACAATTAGTAATAAATCAAGATTAGTTTGTTATGTTCTTTAGTACATTTATGCCTAATCGAAAATATAATCGTTGATGATTCCTCAAGAAGAGGAATCTGCCATCTTTAAATATTCTGCAGGAGAGCAATCAAAGGGGTGTAGTAGTAGCAAATACCGATTAACTGGGCACGTGAGCTCAATCCTTGTGTGGGTTGAACACTACCTCCACTGGAATCAAACAGAGTTTATGCAGTATCGTAAGATCAGTGGGGTATAGGGACCCAATATTATCTGGCCATTTCGTAAGATACACAAGCCACGCAAGTTCCTAATAGATTTAATTTCAATTTTCCTTCAGTTTGAATTTCGTACCAAATTTCTTTACTATATAGTTGTACTAAGTATCTGTAGTATTCTTTTTGCTCCTGTATATATCTTCACTCACTCAACTCTCCATTGCATTTCGTGCAGGAGTATGACATGGCCAACCCCAAGCCTAAGCCTCTGGCACAGCACGATGGTCTGAAAACTGATCTGATTATCCATCATACAATTCGTAACTATCAGCTTACGTCGCGAAGCAAACACTTTTGGCGGCTCAAGCCACAAAATGAAGCTAAAATCGCCAGGGCCATTAGGAAGAAAGGTCAACAAGAAGAACTCAGCATTTTGGCCCAGAAACAGAGTTACTATACGGAAAAACTTCATGAGCTTCTAAGCCGGGCTGCAGAGGAGCGGGACTCGCGGCTCATCCAAGACGAGGCTGAAGCCGAATGGTATATCAAAAAATATGTGGTTTCAGACCCAAAAAAGTTAAAGTTGGTGGAGTTCCAGGTGTGGAAGCAGAGGCAATTCCACAGGGAATTTGAGCGTGAGTTGAATGCAGTGGAAACACCCAAATTTGGCTTGGCCAAGCTTCAAAATGTGAATATGGAAGCAGAAAACCGGCGCAAATCGGCATTCCAGGAGCTCTATATGAAGTATGCAGAACAGCAGGTCCTGTTGGCGAAGGAGTGTGAAGAGCAGTTGGAAGATCTTGGTGTGCCGTTTTTCACGGGTGCTGGACTGCAGGAAAACAAGTTGTTCGTGTTGGATCTATTGTACAAATGTGTGGAGAAAGAGACAAGTGAAACAAATTGAGCGAAATGATCCAGTGAAGAAATTTATTACAACTGTGATCGAGAATATTATATAACGAAGATAGTTTGATGTTAAATAAAAACAGGGCTCAATGTAGTGTATACTAGTGTGACTATGTGGTGTATCAAGTACAGTAAACGTGGCATCATAATGTAGCGCAGTAAAGTGCTCAGTGATATAGAACTTTTGAGTTATACGAAAGTGTGATAAAATAGCACAGTGCAATAGTGGCCAGTAGTAAAGGATGTTTGGATAAGTCGCTGTAGTATAGTATGGTGTTTGAAAATGCAGACTATAATTTATGCTGTAGGATATGTTACTACGCTGTAGATTGAGCTCAGCTAATAGTTGTGTATTCGTTGAAAATCTCTCCATCTCAGTGGTGAAAGATAAATCTTTTAGGGTAGTATGGCCGATAATCTTATTAATGAATAATGAATTCAGTCCATAGGACGTGAATTTGTGTGTCATGCTCGACACGAGGACACACCATATGTTGTTGAGCATGATAAATCAATTCCTAAGACAATTTCACCAGTCTGGACTCAGTTCAATCTGTTTGATCTATTCGTTCTCAGTTCTGGTCAGTTCTGGACTTGCCTCTCCTCGCTATCAGTAAGAAGGTTCTTAGTGTCTATCATATACTGTGTAGGACTTAACACGACGTTGCCCAAAACCAGTGCATTTTTAGTAGATGAGGGTCTGGGTTCCTATCGGGAAGTGGAGCCACAAATGCTCTTTCTGGCCTTTTTGACATCTATTCGAACAATCATCACGGAAATAATGGTCCAAATTAGCCAAGTTTTGAACCTCACAGTATTTCTGAACATGGATCACCTCGTTCTTACCGTGTAATCATCGCCAGACTGGGTAATGTAGCGCACCCATGGATAACTTTGGTACTGCAACTTGGGTTCGTTGATACGCAAGTAGCGTACCTGGATTCCTGACGTAGTGAAGTACGGTATGGAGAAGTTGACCTTGATGGGAATCTTGGGCATAAGCGCATCCTCATCCACTACTGCAGGCAAGCCCAACTCCGCTTTCATGTGGAATTGCTTTCCGCCAGGAAAAGTCTTCATTTTCCACACCAAGCACGACTTCTCTGGAATCCACTTGACAGTTCCGTACTCTGGTGTGAATTTCGGCGTGTCTGCATCCTCAGGAATGGGAATCACCACCTCCACGTTATTGGCGGTGGATTTCTTCTTGATCTGCGCTTTCACCAGACACACGATCTCGACTCTAGAATGCTTATGCACCACAGTTTTGCACTTGACGAGAATTAACGGCTTCATCAAAAACTGCGCTGACAGTAACCTGTACGACATCACAGTGAACTCACCATCCGGAGGAATAAATGTGATAATACGCTCGTTTTCGAACTTGGACAACCGCACGCACTGGTGGAACTTGATATCCTCCATCTCGATTTTCTTTGCCGAGCCACTGGATTCTGTAGAGACTCCATCTTCATCTGCATCGCCACCCAGAGTGAAAATTCCCTTATCGTTGAGCCCAAGCCGAAGGTCTGGCATACCACTGAGCTTCAGCTTCATCTTGACCTCACCCAAAATCTCCGAATTCAACACCTGCCCTTTAGCATTAATGAGCATATTGATAGACTCCACCACGTCCAAGAACGCCTCATTCTTCTTATAGCTAATACCGTCCTTACGCCAGCTCACAGCATTGGTCACAGCATTAGGAGGTTGTACTATACGCAGGGCAGTCTTGCGGATCAACTTGTAATAGTCCTGAGTAATATACTCCTTCAAGATTTTGGTGTCGGTGGTCTGTGGCACGCCAAAGTCCATCATTTCGTCTAGCAACTCATAGGTGATGACGAAATTGTCCCGGATGGACTCCTCCTCCAAAGACTTAAAGTACTGTGCCAAAACCTCGATGACCTTGGACAAGAACACAATGATGGTCATGATGTTTTCGTTTTTTCGAGTCAACGCACACACATAGAGGTTGTTGTGGCTGATGAACACGTAGTTGATGCCCTTGTGATTGATGAAAGGCTTGTAGAGGGCATCATCCTGCTCCAAATCGAGGAGAAGAAGCGGGAAAGCTTCTATTGCAGACGAGGGAAGATCGCCTTTATAGTCCCGCGAGAGAAGCGGTTTTCCCTTGATGTCTAGAAAGTGTACCTGGCTGGCCATTGGTGCTGTGGGAAGGTGAGCGTGTTGAGTTGGCGAGTAGTGCGGTGTTATGTGCAGGACGCTTTACTAAAGGACACCCCTCCACGATTTTGGGTAGAGTGTAACAAAATTGAAAGAACCATTATCAGTTTTTCCTGTAGAATTTAAGAAAAGGTGTAATCGTTGAAGCAAGAAATTACACCAGGACAATCTTTATCTGCAGGAAGCATGATAAAATATCGGTGTTATATGTAGTACTCACGGTGTATTAGACCACAAGGCATGAAAGACATTAAGCCCGGTACCCCAGAGTTAGACGTGACCTGTATAGACGTGCGAATTCCCAGAAAAAACTGGTATGTTTTCGATTTTTGCAGTTACTTTTCTTTTGCATCACCTGAGCATTTCTCATTTTGCACGTAACATATCATATTGTCCTATTATCAAGACCTTTAATGCAGATAAATACATTTACACATTGTTTAGAGTATCGTCAATGTGGTTTTCCAAAAACAGTTTGTTTACGCCCTGAAACTATTTTCACCTCTTTCGGTCAAAAAGGCCACCAATGCGATCGACCAGACAATACAAGACAGATGTAACAGTCCATAATGGACGCTACGTACAGGCGTAACGGAGATAATATGATAAGCCAAAAAATATTAGCAAAACAAAAAATGAAACCAATAAATTATATCTCTCATTGAACTCAATAAGCAGGAATACCTTTGACACCTTCTGTAGTAGTAATGTAGTGGTAGTAACACGGCTACTAGCTCCTGGATCTGCTGCAGTATTTGATCGTCAGACAGTGAAGTCTAAGGCCACAACCTGCATACCGTCGGCATTGTCTGCGATTGACATTGTAGTATTGAGTCAACTTGTCTGCAGGATGCTCAAAGGCGATCCAGCTAAAAGTGAATTCAGCAGTGGTGCGTGAGTGACGAGAAAAGTCTCGACCGTCCACATTCTCATCGAGGCCCACATACTTAGCGGTTCCTGCACACTTCGCCCCAAGAAAAATCCTCAAGAAATTCACTGCGCCCCTCGTGAAAAGTAATTACTCGGGCAGGCCACACTTGATCAGGGCCCCACCTGTTATGCCCTTTAACCTTCCAAAACAATAGACTTATCAGCGGGACATGCAGCCTCCACAAAATATTTTGTCCAGCCAGGACGCGGGGGACTGCACACAGTTCAGGGTCCGGCTATAGGGGTTCAACTTACGCAAATGATCCTGTACGGTCTGAGACCACCAGACGAAATCTATAACCATCGAGCTCTTGTTCTCTTGCCCGATTAATGTCGCCTGTTCGAGCGCGTATTTCACGAGGCGTGCCGAGCTGAGACTAGCACTATGTAGAGGTCTTCGGTAAAAATAACCCCAAATCGTAAACATTGCGCCTGCAGAAAACTCGCACCAGCAGCATAAGCCTCCACTTGCTGCGCTGCAGCCTTGAGAAAAGCACCGCTTACTTCTTCCCTCATATAAAAGGCTCAGTTTCTCACATCCATATTGGATAGTATTTTACAACTGCATCTTTTGAAACGGATACCCGAGGCTCCTTAAAGTATTGAATATTGATTATTAATATTGTTTGTTAGATATTGATTTTTAATTTTGATACAAAATATTGAATACTGAATTACATCTAAAGTGGATTGAATTTGAAATAACTGTTTATATAATCAAGTCCAGGAATCTTCAGTGTTAATACCCAGCTATGCTTTTTTCGTTGCTCCTTCTCCCGCTCGCTATGGCAGCTCTCTCGCCAATCGAGACCAAAGGAAATGCCTTCTTCGTCAAGGACACCAACCAGCGTTTCTACATGCGCGGTCTTGACTACCAACCCGGAGGATCGTCCAAGCTTTTTGACCCTCTTGCCGACAAAGACACGTGTGAGCGTGATATCAAGTACTTCAAGGAGTTGGGAATCAACACTATCCGTGTTTACTCCATCGACAACACCGCCGACCACGACGACTGTATGAAAGCCTTGGACGATGCAGGCATCTACTTAATTTTGGATACCAACGTTCCCCAGGCGCTGATTGCCCGTGACAAGGGTGCCGAATGCTCCTACAACACCATGTACTTGAACGAGGTGCTTGCGACTGTCAAGTTGATGTCTAAATATGATAACACTTTGGGCTTTTTCGCAGCCAACGAAGTGATTAACGATGCTGACACTACTCCTGCTGCCACTTACGTCAAGGCCGTGGTGCGTGATATCAAGACTTTCCAAAAGAACAATGGTTTGAGACGTATCCCTGTGGGATACTCTGCTGCCGATGTGGAGGTTAATCGTCTTGAAAGTGCCCTCTACTTCAACTGTGGTGACGATGAAATGGCCCGTGTTGACATGTACGGTTTCAACGACTACTCCTGGTGTGGACGGTCTTCCTTCTCCACGTCCGGCTACGACAAGAAGGTGGAGAGCTACTCCAACTACTCTATCCCAATTTTCTTCTCCGAGTTCGGATGCAACAAGGTTACCCCAAGACCATTCACTGAAATCTCGGCTATTTTCTCCGAGAAGATGACCCATGTTTTCTCTGGAGGCCTTGTGTACGAGTACTCGCAAGAAGATAACGAATACGGATTGGTGGAGATTTCGCTGGACAACAAATCGGTCAAGACCAACAAGGATTACGACAATTTGAAGGAACAATTCTCGCAAGTTGCTAACCCCCAGGGTGACGGAAAGTTCCAGGAGAACTTGCCTCACAACAAGTGTCCCCCAAAGAGCTCCTCTTGGGAGGCCTCTAACGATATCCCAGACACTCCAAAGGGAGCCTTGAAATACATCAAGGGTTCCGAAGAGCCCAAGGGTTCCGGTTTCAAGGCCAACACCCAATGGGCCTGTATTGCCGGAGGAAACGATGAAGACGACAGCGGATCTGGCTCGAACTCTGGATCTGGAAGTGGATCTGGCAGCTCTGGCAGTTCTGGAAGTGGATCTTCCGGTTCTACTTCTGGAGGAAGAAGCTCTGGCTCTTCCAGCAGAGGAAGCGATGCAAATGCTTCTTTCACCGCATCTTTCTCCATGCTTGTGGTGTCGTTCATTTTTGCCGTGATTATGTAAGCGAAATCTTAAGAAATTGATTATGTAACCACATGCTTTCCATTCTAGCACTACGGACTAAATAATTAGAATTGAGTGAGTATATCTTAGCCCGATTTCTCATCCTCTATAAGAGATAAATCGGGGGCGATACAGTGTTTTTCAAAACTATTCAAATCAGCGCGGCACAATGTTCAAACCACAATAGCAAAAAACAACAACCCAATAGTTCGACAAATTACTGTTTTGAAAATACTTAATAAAGATTCCACATAAACAGTTCATTTCAAATCCTTGATTCTTAACAATTTTGAAGTCGTAAGTACGGTAAGTAAGTACGAAACTTTTCTAATTATTGGTCTGCTTAATTTTGCTAGTCTGGTTTGAAACATATTGCCGCGCTGGTCTGAATAGTATTCAAAAAGACTGTACTTGATTGAATAATACAACCTCAAAATATCTCAAAATAATATTACCTGGGATTGTTTAAGACAACAGAATTCTTTGATGTTTTAGACAATACCATTATTTTTTTTCCACACATAGGCAAGAATTGCCGTTTGACAAAACAATGATGCATAATGTCATCATAATTTTGTACAGCCGTATCACAGTATAATAATATAAAATTCTACTGAATTTTTGTAAAGAGCCAGCCACTTTTATACTTATACTTAATTATACCAGGTCTCAATTCCACTAGGAATTAGCTTTTTTATTACGTATTAACTACTGTACTAAGTATTAACAATTGTACGAAGTATTAACAATTGTACGAAGTATTAACAATTGTACGAAGTATTAACAATTGTACGAAGTATTAACAATTGTACGAAGTATTGACAATTGTACGAAGTATTAACAATTGTAATAAGTATCAACTATTCTACTAAATGTTAACTATTCTACTAAGCGTTAAACACTATACTAGGTGTTAACCACAGTATTAGCTTTCTTTTACTGCTTACTTACTATGATTTGATTAAAAAAATTGAATGCCTATCTCGTCTGACGTGAAATGTTATTAAAGATTGACAAGTCTATGAATAGTCTTATGATGAGTCATTAAGTTTCCTCTTCGATAAATACTGATAGTATTATATACACTGCGGAACGAAACTACACACGGCCGAGAGATGAGTGTTTAACTATCAGATATATTTAGTCTCCACCTTAAATCTCCAAAGCACCAACAAGCAGATAATGGTACTGTAAACAGTGATTAATGGTTCTAGCCAGAAATTTTGAGTATTTGAGAAAAATCAGTACCCCTGAAAACCAACTGAAAGTCTGTATACTGCTACAACCGCTAGTAAGTGAACAGCCAATACCCTAAGTTTTTCATCAGGTGGCTGTACTTTAAAAATTCAAGATATAAGAAGTTAAGGGGTATATTACATGAACTTTGGGGTATGTGCATATTGTATATACCTATATAACCATTGGAAGATGATGATCATGCCCGTTGCTTAATACCGTACATCATTTCCTCCTTGTTGATCAAGTGGCCGATGCTGTCGACCTCCTCTAACAAGTTGTCCACATCATAGATCCAGTTATTCAAGAGCTCGTTGATGTTCTCGCTGTTGCTGGTCACGTGCGCGGCGCCAGCAGCGGTACCGTGTTGCAACTTATCGAACTTGACAACTCCCTGGGGCCGGTTGATTTTAGCACAGATCATACCCGTGTTGACCATTTCACTGACGTAGTGCTCAGCCTCAGGCAGCGTCAAATTCAACAAGAATGCCAACCTCAGCAACTGGATGAACGAGTAGTACTTGTTGATGACCCGCAAGTTGTGCTCGATAATACGCTTGTGGAGGTTTTTAGTGTTTTCTTTGTTCTTAAACACCGCAGACTTGGAGAAATATGCCGTCGTGTACTCCTTGTCAATGGTATCCCACTGAATGAGCTCGTCGGTGGTGAAAGTGTCTAAAAGAGCCACGATCTTGGCGTCCACATTCTTGGGAAAGACGGGGTTGCGCTTAATCTTCTGCATTAAGTCCGACTGGAAGTTGTCGAATGGCGACAAGATGATGTTGTAGATGATCAGCACCAACAAGTCCTTGTAAGAGGAGGCCTCCTTTTCTTGTGGAATCTCCATTAATAGCAACGAGTTTTTGACAATGGAAATGTAATCATTCTCGTGCTCGTTGATCTGCAACAAGTCCTTCAAGTACACGGCCTTGTACTGGTCAGCCTTGTCGAAATTCTTCAATGTTTTGAGCAAGATCTTGCGGCTCAAGATCTTGGCTTGCAGATAGTCCCGCTTCTTCAAGGTCAAAGCCATCTGCTGCAAAATGTACTCCACCTTGGTCTCGAATGGCATCAACGAGTAGGTCTCGACCTGCAAGTCACACAAGATCTCTGTGGCAGTATCCAAGTCGTTCTTCTCGTTCAAGTATATATCCGAAAGCATTTTCAGGACCTGAGCCCGCTCCACCTCCACGAAAATCTTCTTGTCGGTGATGGAACGGATGGTGTCGATCAACTGGATTTTTGTCTTCAACTGGGACTCCACGGAGTTCTGCAACTGGTCCAAACTACTGATCACGTGCTGCACCATCACCTGGATGGACGTTTTCAATTGGCCATGTTTTTTGGAAAGCGTAGCAATCAATTCATTGAGCTGCTGCCAGTCGTCGTGAGCCACCAAGGTCTGAACAATCTTGGCTAAGATCCGCTTGCTCAGGGGCAAGTCGGACGATTGCCGAATCTGTTTTTCAAGCACCAAGTAACGGTCGAGGGCATCGGTATAGTTGGGCAATTTCTCGATGAGGGGGATTTGCTCGTCGAGAGTGGCCGAGAAATCCTTCTCTGCTTTCAAGGGATCTTCTCTGGACATGGTGGTGTTGAGTTGGTGGCGCGACTGCTTCGTACGAAGTGTATCAGACATCGGTGCACCAGTGTAGGCCGTAACATCAGTACACCAGAAACTTGTATTAACACCTAGAATTTGAAATAACCTTCAGAAAACATTCAGTTGATACTAAAGCCGCTTTTTGATGTATACTAATTCCAGTAAATAAGAATCTATAGAAAAACTTGGCTAAGTCAATCTTTTAGAGCTAGCTCTTAAAGGTATTGAGCTACAGCATATTGCTACTCTCGGATTCATTATACACACACAACCTTACAATTATGTACTATACGAAAAAAACTTCTAGTACTTATATTAAAATTAATGAATGTATGAGATTAAAAAGATTTCTTTGCGATTGAATACGGTTTACAGATTACCTTTAGTGACTGTATGTACTAGGCAGACTACATTGATACTCTGAAATTGGACTTATTAACAAGTAAACCGTGGTATTCACGACTGTCTCTATAATCACACCCTACAGTTGCCAATGTCAAAGACCAAAATGTCCGAGGCCCCTGCCTTCTTCAAAGCATCCATCACATCACCAATTCTGGCCTTCTCCACCATCGAAGACACGGCCACCCACTCTTCTGGGTCATATTCCAGATTCTCCAAGGCAGAAATCGTGGCCGAGCGTCTGCCTGGGGTGATTTTCAACACCTCCTGCAAAATCGATCTGGGAGCATTATAATTACACAACACATACTTTTGTGCGGCCATAATACCTTCAAACCTCTGGTGGATAGTCTCCACGATATCTGGAAATCTGGGTTTTTTCGACGAGATCAAGTGGGCTGATGTGCTCAAAACAGTGCAGATGGCCTTGAGCCCTGCGGCCTTCATGGTCTCACCCGACTCCACCAAATCAACAATAGCATCTCCAACTCCAAGAGCACATGATGCTTCAACAGACCCTCCCACATACTTGATCTTGGTACTACCTTGTTCTTTGCCCTCCTTTTTCTCCACATCCTGGAAGAACTTCTCCGATAGCCTCGTGAACGATGAGACAATTTTCTTGCCCACCAACTGTTCGGGTGTGTCAATGGAACCTTTTGCGGGGACCTGCACCTGGAGCTTGCACTTGCCAAACTGCAAGTCCAATAAGTCTGAAACAGACTCAAACATGTCTGCTTCCATGACCTGGTCCCAGCCAGTGATTCCCAAGTCACACTTACCTTCGCCCACGAAGGTAGGGATATCTGCAGCGGGCAAAAAGATCAATGCCACGGGAAGATTTGTGGAAAGCGCAATGTCCAAACGGTTGGATCTTCTGAACTGGACGTCTGCACCGGCAAGCAATGTGCAGCATTTTTCATATAATCTTCCCTCTGCGGTTAGTATGGGATCAAAAAAATAAGATTCAAACGTCAAAAGACCAGAAAGGATATGACCAAGAGTTTTAGGCCAAATTAAAAATAAAAAAAAAAACTGAATAAATCAAAAGATGTCGAAAGGCTTTATATGAAAAGGAAATTTTCTCTGTCAATTATTATTTGAAATAATTCAAAGCCTTCTAAAAGGTCAAAGAAGTCCAAATGAGTCCATGAGTCCATTATGAGCCAAGTCTCGAGGAGCAAATTTCGGAAAAAAAGGCCAATTCCAGAAATCCAATTACAAAAAGTTTCCGTGAGTCACATACTTTTAGGGACAGCAAATAGGAGCCGGTCCGGGAGGTGGTTGACTAAATCCATGATGTGTAAAGAGTAAGTGAAACTGTAAGTGAGAGTGAGAGTGAGAGTGAGAGTGAGAGTGAGAGTGAGAGTGCGATAAGTGAGTGAGAACGTGCATGAGTGAGTCACATTGCGATGTCGTGCAAAGCTCAATAGATAACAGTGCTATTAGTTGCACTCGTCATTGTACTAATGATTTAACAGGAAGCCCGAAAAAAAAATTACTTATTTGTAATGGTGTTTTACTCATATTTTTACCACTATTGCACTGATAATCTAAGTAAATTTTACAAGTGATTGTAGCCCTAATGTAGCTTCAAATCTATTGGAACTGTGCTGAAAATTGAATGGTATTGGTAGTATCAATTGAAAGAATTGTACTGCACTTGCACAAAAAATTCTACTAATCAATATAATAGATGTCTTAGGTAGACTCTTACAGTACAATTTACAACTTGTATGCATTTGTTAATGATTCTTCTCTCAAAAATTGAGCCGCCTCTATACAAATTGCAAAATGTTGGGTGCGCGATTGACGTCATAGCGTGGGTCAATATTCATCACATTATCAATGAGGATAAATCCCGGAAGGTATCGTTTGTTTAATAAATTTGCAGTGATTATTGGTAGTATCACTGGTGTTTGTAGTGACAAATTCAGAAAACACTGTAGCGATACAGGATGTTTTACTTATATAGGATACAGTTGTAGAAGATTTACTAGTGTACAGGATTTTACTAACTCCACACAAAATCACTATTTTTGTATCGGCAAATGCCTACCGAATCGTAGACCCTCGTGTTATTTTAATGGTCCATATCACTAACAATTTTTAAAGATGTACGTTTCACGAGCTTATGTGTTCTCATTTTGTGAGTTCATAGTATTCTCACTTTCTGCAGAGCTTCAGCAAAACGCGAGTTTGAATGCGAACATAAATCAAAAACTAAAGTATTACCTTAAAAATCAGAAATAGGAGAAGTTACCAAAAAAATTATATAGCCTGATTAAGAAAATGTAGATTTATCAGATAATCAAAAAAAAACCAGTTTAGAAATAATAAAAACATTAGTAAAAGTGAATAAACCAAATAGGACGATCGCATAGGCTTTAAATGGTAATTTCCACCACACTCCAACGTAGTGTTGGAACTGCTGAACTTGTGGGACATGTGATATGTGTCAATCTGTGAGTGCGGGCAACTGTGAAACACGTTGCCTGTAGGTCCACAACGATACACAGAATTGAGACGATGAGGAGAGGTCCCACATGTTTCAGAGACACATGGTGCAGATGAAACAAGGGTATGTGCACGATGAGGACGTACACTCATCATGCATAGTCAGTTACGAGACGCCGGTCTCGGAGG